>PVKU01008934.1:0-67699 GCA_004027475.1 Anoura caudifer | reverse complement strand
CTTCCCCAATCTGGCAAAGGAAATAGACTTCCAGGAAGTCCAGGAAGCTCAGAGAGTTCCTAAGAAGTTGGACCCAAGGAGGAACACACCAAGGCACATCATAATTACATTAGCCAAGATTAAAATGAAGGAGAGAATTCTAGAAGCAGCAAGGGATAAGGGCACAGTCACCTACAAAGGAGTTCCCATCAGACTGTCACCTGACTTCTCAAAAGAGAGCTTGCAGGCAAGAAGGGGCTGGAAAGAAGTATTCCAAGTCATGAAAGGCAAGGACCTACATCCAAGATTGCTCTGTCCAGCGAAGCTGTCATTTAGAATGGAGGGGAAGATAAAGTGCTTCTCAGATAAAGTCATGTTAAAGGAATTTATCATCACCAAGTCCTTATTATATGAATATGAAATGTTGAAGGGACTTATCTAAGAAAAAGAAGATAAAAAATATGCAGTAAAAAGATAGCAAACTCACAGATATTAACAACCACACCTAAAACAAAAGCAAACTAAGCAAACAAGTAGATCAGGAGCAGAAACACAAATGGAGATCACAAAGAAGGTTATCAACAGGGGAGTGGGAGGAGGAGAGAGGGAGAAAAGGCACAGAGAATAAGTAGCATAGACAGTGGGTAGAAAATAGATGGGGAGGGCAAGAATAGTGTGGGAAGAGTAGAAGCTAAAGAACTTATGACACATGGACATGACATGAACTAAGGGGGGAATGTGGGTGGGAGAGGGTGTGCAGGGTGGAGGGGAATGATGGGGGAGAAATGGGACAACTGTAATAGCATAATCAATAAAATATAATTTTAAAAAAAGGATTAGATGATGAGGTTCAGAATATCTTCCAGAAACTAAAGCAAAAGGCCAAAGAAATGGAAAATAGGGGAGAAAAGATAAGCAAATTAGTGGAGCAGGCAAGGACTGCCAAGATCGAAATAATAGAGATTGCAAGAAGAAAAGCAGACCAGAAAAAAAAAGTAGATAATAAAGACAATTTCTCAAAATCGAGAGACACAAGTTTCTAGATTGCCCAGAATAGTGAATGACAATAGGATAATACCAAGGACCATCACAGTGAAATTTCAGAACAGTAGGATCAAAAAAGACCTACAGCTTAAAGAGAGGAAAAAATAGGTCACATGCAAAGAATCAAATAGTCAGAATTGTTTTTCACTTCTCAGTAACTGCACTGGAAACCAAAGTCAATGGTAGAGTGTTTTCAAACCATAAAGGAATATTATTTCTAATCTACAATTTCTATATTCAGCCAAACTCTTAATTGAGTTTGTAGGTAGAATAAAGATATTTTAAGGTATACAACGATCTCAAAAAAATTTACCTTCTATTCACCCTTTTTGAGAACCCACTGAAGGATGAACTCCAGAAGAGCAAAAGAGTAAACCGAGAAAGAGGAAGACTTACATTATAGGTAGTGGGGGTTTTCACACAGGAAGGAGTCTAAGGAATCCTTAATAATGGCGAAGGAAGATCTGAGGATGACAGTTGTGCCTGAAGCCTGCGAGAAACTGGAACAGATCAAAGCAGATCAGAAGACCCCAGCATGGATTTCATTAAGAAAATGAAATTGCTTTAATATGTGTTTGAGCATATATTTAGGAAATTTAGACAGTTGGCAGGAAGGTTGAGAGTAAATTATTCATAAGTACTTAGGAACAAAATAAAACAAACAAAAAGGACAATTGTTAACTTCAGGGAAAACAATGCTGTAGAAGAAAGAAAAAGTAACCTAGTGTATTATAGTGCTCACCTAGACAGAGCAATTAGATAGTCATAGTCATGCCAATGCTGGATATTGATCCAATTAAACATACAATGTAATTATGTTGAAAGGATGGGAGGACAAGAAGGTTAGAGTTTGTGATCATAGGGGTGAGGGGTACTTAGCAGTGAAAGAGAGCTAAATCTTCATTTACTAAAATAGGAAATAGATATATAATGCTTAAACTTTAAAAAAATCAAGAAATCAAGAGGTAACAATACAGATGTATTGTTTTAACATATAGAGGTAACTTGAATAGTATCAGGTAACGCACTATGGGGAATGGAAGATGGAAATGTGTTTTTCATAGCAAGCCTTGGAATTATTTTTTTAAACTATGTCCATATATAGTTTAGAATCAGATGAAAAACTAAAAAGAACAAAACAAAGTGGAAGAAGTGATCATGACGATTGGACACTGAGATTTGGGAGGATGAGGAGGAGTTCTTGTAAGCTAAGGGAATGGAGGTATGTAGGATAGGTGTAGCCTGGCCTTTGAAGGAAGCTTGATTGAGACGTGGAGAATAGTCACACCTATGTATTAGTTTTTCTCTCTTTGGTGTCTATACATTGTTTAGAATTTAAGACATGGTCCTTTTGTTACTGATAAAATGATAACCTGGTACTGTGTTTGATTATTGTTAATAAAGTAACAGTATTCTTTGTACTAATTTCAAAGGGAAACTGAACTTGTCATTGAAATGATCTTCACAATAAGGTTTACTGAAAAGGCAGTGTCATTTACAAGTCCTTACCTGGACATAAGAAGAGTCTTTTAACTACCACTCCCAGCCCTCAGCAGTCCTTGCAAGACAACAGACTCCAAAGGAAATGGGCATTTTGCCAAAAACTTGGGAAATTCTGATGCCTGAAGCATCTGAAAGCACCTAGAGCCAGAAAAAGGACTTGGCATACCTTTGTGCCATAAAGACAAGTGGACATCTGGGTTAGTGGTCAGGTGGTTAAGTGCTAGTTGTAGGTCTTTTGTAGCCTGGTCACTTCCTACTGCTCAGTGCCACAGGGAGCATTCAAAATGCTAGAAAGCACATGGTGTGGTGGTAAGATCTGGAGTTGACTCATGGCTCTACTATCTTTTACTCTGAACCTCTTTCAGAGTAAATAGGGTAATAATCACAGGGTGATGATAGTACCAGGTAAAATAATGTATATGGGAATGCTTTGTCAATAGAAAATTCCTATTACAAATCTTGGTTTCAATTAGTAAATTTCTTTACCTGTTGACTTTGTTTCTACAAATGTGCCTTCTTTCTCTGGTATATGTATTATTGACTCATCCAGGTGAGCTTGTGTATTGGTTAGGGTATTATAACAGAGACCCCAAAATATGACAGGTGAAACAAGATAGAAATTTGTTTCTCTCTCATATAACAATCTAGAACTGTGCTATCCAGTATGGTAGCCACTAGGTACATGTGGCTATTTACATTTAAATCAATTAAATTTAAATAAAATTTAAAATTCTGTTCCTCAGTTGCACTGACCACATTTCAAGTGGCCACTTGACTAGATGCTATTGTACTGACAGCACATTTGGAACATTTCCATCACACAGAAAGTTCTGTTGGGCAGCCCTGATCTAGAAGAGTGTCCAGAACTTGAAGGGTGGCCCTGCTCTACAAGAGCATCCATGGACCCAAGTTCCTTAAATATTACTGCTCTATTATTCCTTTGGTAAGGCTTCATAATGTCTCTTTGTGTCATGAACCCCCTTGGCAGGGTGACAAAGCCTACATACCATTTCAGAGTAATATTGTTAAATATGTAAGATAAAACATATAGAATTACAAAGTAAATTAAGTTGAAATACAATTGCCAGAGTACTAAAAAATAAATCAAACTCATGATATAGTAATACATGCTTTATTAATACAGCAAATAATGATCTAGTGGCAAGTCTAATGGCTACTGTAATTTCAAAATAGTGATGAGTATATGTGATATTTCAAGATAATCCATAACAACTAATTGGAACATGAAAATATCTTTTTTAAGTATATTTTATTGATTATGCTATTACAGTTGTCCCATTTTTTCTCCCTTTTATCCCCCTCCACCCTGCACCCCTCCTCCCTCCAGCATTCCCCACACTTAGTTCATGTCTATGGGTTGTGCATATAAGTTCTTCAATTTCTCCATTTCCTATAGTATTCTTAACCTCCCCCTATCCATTTTGTACCTACAATTTATGCTTCTTATTCCCTGTACCTTTGCCCCCATTCTAGCCCCTCCCCTTCCCAGCTGATAACCCTCCATGTGATCTCCATTTCTGTCATTCTGTTCCTGTTCTAGTTGTTTAAGTTTATTTTTGTTTTCATTTTATAGGTTCAATTGTTGATAGTTATGAGTTGTCATTTTTAGTGCTCATAGTTTTCATCTTCTTGTTTTTCATAGATAAGTCCCTTAAACATTTCATATAATAAGGGCTTGGTGATGATGAACTCCTTTAACTTGACCTTATCTGGAAAGCATTCTATCTGTCCTTCCATTCTAAATGGAAGCTTTCCCAGATAGAGTAATCTTGGATGTAGGTCCTTGCCTTTCATACCTCTGAATACTTTCCAGCAGCCTGTAAGATTTCTTTGGAGAAATCAGCTGGTAGTCTTATGGGAGCTCCTTTGTAGGTAACTGTCAACTTTTCTCTTGCTGCTTTTAAGATTCTCTCCTTATCTTGAATCTTCAGCAACTTAATTATGATGTGCCTTGGTGTGTGCTTCCTTGGGTCCAACTTCTTTGGGACTCTCTGAGCTTCCCAGACTTGTATGCCTATTTCCTTCACTAGTTTGGAGAAGTTTTCTTTCATTTTTTTTCAAATAGGTTTTTAATTTCTTGCTCTTTCTCCTCTCCATCTGGCACCCCTATGATTCAGATGTTGGAATGTTTAAAGTTATCCCAGAGGTTCCTAAGCCTCTTCTCATTTTTTGATTTTTTTTTTTTGTTCATTCTGTTCTGGTTGAATGTTTATTTCTTCCTTCTGTTTCAAATTGTTGATTTGAGTCCCAGTTTCTTTCCCTTTATTGTTGTTTCCCTGTATATTTTACTTTATTTCACTTTGTATAGCCTTCACTTCTTCCTTTATTTTATGGCCATACTCAATCATTTCTGTGAGCATCCTGATTACCAGTGTTTTGAACTCTGCATCTAATAGGTTGGCTATCTCTTCGTCGAGTAGTTTTTTTTTCCCGGTTTTGATCTGTTCTTTCATTTGGGACATATTTCTTTGTCTCCTCAATTTGGCAGCCTCCCTGTGTTTGTTTCCATGTATTAGGTAGAGCTACTTTGACTCATCTTTGGCACACCTGTTACATTATAAGGAGCAGAGCCTTAGTATTTGCAAGTGCAGAGCAACCCACTTTGACTGCATCATGGCTCTGTATGTGGGGGAGGGGTTAGAGAGGGAACAATACTGCTTGCTCAGCTCTCACCCCAACTTGCATCAATTCCCCTATTTCCCACAAGCAAATTACACTCTACTAGGTGATCTCCTGCTGCTGATTGCTGGGTTTGTGGGTGTGTGTACATTCTAGGATCCCATGGGCCCCTCTAACAGACTCTCCTATGAGACTAGTTGTTTCTCCTGCTGCTGCAACCCCCACAAGTTTTTACAGCCAGAGGTTTTGGGCTTTATTTGCCCATCGCTGGAACCCCTGGACCCCTGGGTTGCATGGTCTGTCTCTCTCCCCAGTTGTTCCACCTGGTTCTTCCTCCCAGTTTATCTGCACATGATTGTGGGACCACCAGGTCCACCAGCCACCACTTTGTTGTGCATCCTCTTCGCCCTGGCTTCCTGTCTCTGCCCCTCTTACCAGTCTGGATGAATGTGTCTTCTTTAGCTCCTTGGTTATCAGACTTCCATACAGTTTGATTTTCTGACAGTTCTGGTTGTTTTTCATTTTTAAATTGGTTGTTGTCCTTCTTTTGGTTGTGTGAAGAAGTGAAGCATATCTTCCTATGCCTCCATCTTGGCCAGAGCCCAGAACATGAAAATATCTTCAATATTAGTTGGTGACAGAGTCATGTATACTGCTAATAATACTGTGGGTATGACTTCTGGCCAAGATGGAGGTGTAGGTGGACACACTGCACCTCCTCTCACAACCAAGATTAAGGAAAACAAAAATATAGAACCAAAAAAAAAAACCCAACCAGAACAGATAGAGGATTGAATTGTACAGAACACCCAGACCAGTAAGAGGGGCGGAGTCGGTGGCTGGTGGAGAGGGGTCGCAGCAGGAAAAAGCAGTGGCTAGTGGTCCTGGGTGCACAGGTGGCGGTTTGCACACCCCAGGTGCACAGGCGGCAGTTACTGAGCGTGGGGAGGTAACAAGCAGACCAAGCAAGGCGAACAAGGCAGTTGACCACTGTCACACATCCATGTGCAGATAAATCAGGTGAAAATGGGCAGCAAGAGAGACTGCGCGGCGCAGGGCCCCAGCACTGGGAAATAAAGCCTAAAGGCACCGATTGAGAACACTTGTGAGGGTTGAGGTGCTGGGATACACTCCCAGCCTCACAGGAGAGTTCATTGGAGAGACCCACAGGGTCAAGCTAGAGTGTACACAAGCCCACCCACATGGGAATCAGCACCAGAGAGGCCCAATTTGCTTGGGGAAAGAGGCGGAGGGGACTGGAATCCGAGAGAGAGTGAAGCAAGCACCATTGTTCCCTTTCAGACCCTGCCCCCACATCCAGCATCACAACCCAGCAACTGGGTTGCCCCGCCCTGGTGAACACCTAAGGCTCCGCCCCTCACTACCTAACAGCCACAACCAGACCAAACCAAACAAACAAACAAAACAAAACCAAAAATGGCTCAAACAGGAGAACAGATCAAAGCCCCAGAGCTAATTCACCTAAGCAACCAAGAGATAGCCAATCTATCAGATGCACAGTTCAAAGCCATGGTGATCAGAATGCTCACAGAATTGGTTGATTTTGGTTGCAAATTAGATGAACAAATGAAGGCTACAGTAAGTGAAATGAAGGAAAATGCACAGGGAACCAATAGTGATGGGAAGAAAACTGGGACTCAAATCAATGGTGTGGACCAGAAGGAAGAAATAAACAACCAACCAGAAAAGAAGGAAGAAACAAGAATTCAAAAAATGAGGAGAGGCTTAGAAACCTCCAGGACATCTCCCAACATCCGAATTATAGGGGTACCAGAAGGGGAAGAGGAAGAGCAACAAGTGGAAAACTTATTTGAACAAATAATAAAGGAGAACTTCCCCAATCTGGCAAAGGAAATAGACTTCCAGGACATCTAGGAAGCTCAGAGAGTCCCAAAGAAGGTGAACCCCAGGAGGAACACACCAAGGCACATCATAATTGCATTAGCCAAGATTCAAATGAAGGAGAGAATTCTAGAAGCAGCAAGGGATAAAGGGAGAGTCACTTACAAAAGAGATCCCATCATACTGTCAGCGGATTTCTCAAAAGAGACCTTACAGGCAAGAAGGGGCTGGAAAGAAGTATTTGAAGTCTTGAAAGGCAAGGACCTACATCCAGAATTGCTCTATCCAGCAAAGCTGTCATTTAGAATGGAAGGGCAGATAAAGTGCTTCTCAGATAAGGTCAAGTTAAAGGAGTTCATCATCACCAAGCCCTTATTCTATGAAATGTTAAAGGGACTTATCTAAGAAAAAGAAGATCAAAAATAGGACAGTAAAAAGACAGCAAACTCACAGTTATTAACAACCACACCAAAACAAAGGCAAACTAAGCAAACAAGTAGAACAGGAGCAGAAACACAGAAATGGAGATCACATGGAGGGTTAGCAACAGAGGAGTGAGAGGAGGAAAAAGGGGGAAAAGGTACAGAGAATAAGTAGCATAGACGGTGGGTAGAAAATAGACAGGGGGAGGGCAAGAATAATGTGGGAAATGTCGAAGCTAAAGAACTTACGACACATGGACGTGAACTAAAGGGGGGAATGTGGGTGGGAGGGGTGTGCAGGGTGGAGGGGAATGATGGGGGAGAAATGGGACAACTGTAATAGCATAATCAATAAAATATATTTAAGAAAAGAGAGGAAGCAGAGGGCAAATGATTTTGCTTTTAAAGGACGAGACCTAGGACTTTCTCACATCCCCTTTGACCAGTAGTTAGTCACATGACCACCTGTTGTTTAAGGCAGGCTGGGAAATGGATTCGGCAGGGCAGCTCTGTACCTTACTGGTAAAAAACTGGGAGGAGTTCTAACGGTAACAGGAAGAAGTGAAGAATGGATATAAGGATAAGTAGTCTCTGCCACAGCTTGGTTCGTCACTCTGGAATTAAAACAAAAAGTATTTATTAAAAAGTGTGCTTTTTACTCTAATATTTTGTACAGTGATGTTTGTACATTGAGACTTGAAGTCACAAGTCTAAACCAGAAATGCCAGGAGGAGTTTCACTCTAGCTGTGGACAGGCTGCCATAGTGTAACCAGCTCTTAAGGCACCATCCAGTGGCTAAGGGATATATTCAATAAAATATCTTGAGTTAATATTCTCCAATTCTATAGATATACCTGCAGCCACTGGCAACATTGTTAGTAGCATAGAGAGGACATTTTCCTCGGTGTCAGAAGCGTGTTCCTTATTTAAAGCAAACTCAGTATGCTGGGATCTGTACTTACAAACTAATGACAAATGAGGTGTCTGCTCCTGTCACCGATGGCCAGTATTCTATGTGCAAGAGAGCATAAAGTAGCAGGAAGCAGGCCTTTTCCAAACAAACAGATCCCTTGAACAAATGCCCTTTAAAGTTTAGAATAACAACCCCTTGGGTTGCACAGACCTTTGACTTGTTTCAGAGAGCTAGAAGTACCTTAATTCTTCTTATTAAAGCTCCCCAATCATGGGATTATTTTTTGTTTTTTTCCAAGTTAGTTAAATAAATAGCAATTATGACACAGCACCACATAGCCAGCAGCTTTTAGCCTTTAAACAGAGGGTTTGAAAATGTGCACTTGGAGGCAAACTTGGTTGGCTTCTGTGGGATGGAGGGAGGCAGAGCTGTTCCAAGCCCAAACAGCTCTTCAAGGGCCAGGTGACCCTTCGTGGGCCGCCCCCCTTGTCTCCATCCAGGAGGATGTTTTTCTGATACAATGTTCAGTGTCCCGGATTGTGAGCTCCCAAGAGGCTGGCACTGGGGTCTTCGCACCCCCACAAAGCCTGGTACAATTTCTTGTACACCACAAACTCTGGACATATGTTTGCTGATGGATCATTTCTATTTTATAAGTGTTTATAATAGCCTTTTAAGTACGTGCCATTTTAAAGTTTGCTGAATGAAGGGTAGTTTTTATTTAGTCTTAGGGTCATCGTTGTTTTGTTGTGTTTGTATTTTTGGCCACCCCTTCCCCAGTCCATCTCTAGTTTTAAAATGTGATTCACTAGGAAAATATGACTCTGTTAATTAAATTCATTTTAGGGCCAACTTTTCAGGAACGTATCTATTTCTGTAAACTGAAGTGTCCACTTGCAAGTGTTGCTGTTGGTGCCAGCACTCAGATTTTCCCTGACTCAGTTGTTCCAGTGGTATTTGAAATATCTCCCTGCAAATCAGGCAGCCAGTGCCCCATACATGTAAGGATTGTTTACTGGGTTTTGCAGCTCAGCCCAGGATCCTGGTAGTGATCTCGGACAAGTGATATAAATAGGCTAGGGTTTGCCAATGGCTATTTTTATAAGGGAAGTTTTCTAAGTTGATTTCTTTGAACCCAGGATGACTTCCTCCCTTGGCTTCCCCTGTTTTCCTCCACCACTGGGGAGATCCCCTCTTCATTCTTCTTCCTGCCTGTCTTTGCCCCTCCCCCAGCCAGCTGGTGTCTGCAGAAATCAGAAGGAAGGTACGTGCCTGACACAGAGTTGCTTGAAATCATATATCTTCAGCGCCTTTCAGGATCATCTTTCTTTCATCCGGCCCAAGATTGGCACCTACCCCACTCATCAGGCCACAGGATCTCTGAGACCGGCTGCCTTGTCTGACATAGATATCCACCAGCTCTCAAGCAGAACAATCCCTACATTCATACCTGAATGTATATTTTAGAATATTACCTCTTGTTTGTCTTTGTAGGTTTTTCCCTGCCCCAAGTTTTTTTTCTTTTTAGAAAATTCTAAGTAGAGTTATGACTAATGAACCATAACAGTAGAATTATTGCCTCGTTTGAGTTCCCTTACTCTTTTCCCCTAACCCTAACCCCACTTCTGCCTAGGCTTCAGTTAACAAACAGTCAGAAGAAGGTAAGGGAGAAAATAGACGTAACATACCTACCTTAAGTGGTACAGATACTGGGGTGCCTGGTCAGGCGAGAGCTTCCTTCTCTCCTTGTGGGATTTCCCGCCCCCACAACCTTCCTACCTCCCATCCACATCCATCACAGTAAGTATACATCAGCCAGGAAAAGCTTGTCTTGGAGCACAGCCATTTCTTTGCATCCTTTTCCCAGATTTTCATGCTGAAAACATTGCATCCTCAACTTGAAACAAAAATTGATTCTGCTCTTTTTACCTTATGTTTTTGACCATGCTGTTCTTGGCAGTCAAACTTCCAGGCTTGGGAGTAGAAATGATAGCTTAAAGTGTAAATGTTACATTGGTTGGCAATATTCCATTTGGAGTCCTAGCTGCCCTGGATAATTTACCAACATCTGTGGCTTCAACCCACCCAGGCCCAGAGTGTCTCCTTGACTTCACAACTGGCTTCCCTCTTGTATCGTCCCTCACCCCTCCACTCCCCGGCCGGACCTGAGCACTAGGGCCCTTTCTCATTCCCTGGGCCAAGTGCTAGAAGTATGATACTGCTTTCAATCTCTGAGTCCTACCCAGGATCAAGGACCTCAGAGCCTGACACTGAGGTCTGGCCAAAAGGACCGCAAAACCAGGTCACCAATGATGTCCCTCCAATGCTCTGAGTTTTGGTTCTGCCTTTGCATGGGATAAACATTCCATCTTTGAGTAACTTGAAGGTCAAATAAAATAATGTGTTAATACTTGAAATGCTTTATAAAGGGTGGAGAACATAACAATAGCAA
Organism: Anoura caudifer; assembly: GCA_004027475.1. Taxonomy (NCBI): domain Eukaryota; kingdom Metazoa; phylum Chordata; class Mammalia; order Chiroptera; family Phyllostomidae; genus Anoura; species Anoura caudifer. The sequence continues at coordinate 56,882 of PVKU01008934.1, read as the reverse complement.
GAATAAAAATAATAGCCACTATTTTCTAAAAATCTACATGGCCCAGGTACTGTGTTTAGTGATTCACGAAAACTATCCACATTAAACCTGACTACCCTTTAAAAGTATTGTAAGCCCATTTTATAGAAAGGAAAGGGAGACTCGAAAAGGTAGTTATTGGTCAACATTGCACGTCTAAGGAAAATGATAATGTCAAACCTGAGTCTGCCCAGTGTGGTGTTAGGGCCCATGTTCTCATCTATTGAGCACAATATTTTTCTTCTAATTTCCAGATTTGTAAGAGGAGCAGCATTACCTTTGAAGATGTGTGTTAGTTGCTCTTTTCCTTGTGATACCTTTTATTTTCAGATCAACAGTTTCCTGTGCTCAGGATTTGTTCCCTTCAGCAAAAGGAATTCAGTGATTTCCTCTCTGGGAGGAGACAAGAGATTTGGCTGCCTCTTCCAGAAAATGCACCCACTCTTGTCACCCGTGCTGAACCGCCCTGACACACTGACTGTGCGTTAGCCAGCTCAGCCGTGACTGTTGTGTAAGCCACTAGCTGTCAGGGTGACTAAGGCTCAGAAAGTGCTCACTACATTTCTGTGTCCGTGGTTGACAGTGGGTTAGTAGGACATTTAGAACTGCTCTGCTTTTAAGAGCCTTTGGGCACATGTAAGTTCATGCCAGCCCCTGGCATACCACATAAATAGCCATAAGGAGAATTAGGGATAAAAGACTTGATTCCTGTGTAGAGTCACAATCCTGTGGAAAAGACAGGACAAGCATCGTCACTAATTATTGTGTGTATATTTGGCAGTGTAGGATTAAGTGCATCAGTGAAGAGAATTCAGAGAAGGCTGGGGTAATGGAGGCTTGGGGGAAGCCTTCGTGAAAGAGAAATTGATCTGGGCATGGGTATATGTGGGTAGATTAGTGAGAAGAGAGAATAATGTTATCAATAAGAGAAACATCCAAGTGTATCTGGTCAAGGTTTGCTTCATTCTTGAGAGGATTTGATATAAACTGAATTTTAGTCTTAATTCAAGAAAGGAAAACATGATGAAACTTGCCACTTTTCAGAGTGTTTGTGTCTTAACTGAGAAGTGATGCAGGTCTACCAAACATGTTAGCTGTGCAGTGATGAGACACGGTCCCAGGAGCAGTGAGGGAATCAAAAGTGAATGAGGTTGTGGTGGTGGTGTTATACAGAGGTGTCTGTGTGTTAAAACTCATAAAATTATTCACCAAAAAGTTTTTCAGCAGATGTAAATTTATAAAATAGTAATTTGTAAAGTGTATAAGATGAGCTCCTTCCCCTCCAAGGAGCTTACGGCTAACGAGAGTTAAGATAGTAAATGCTTGCGTGGCTGGTCTGTGCCACAAGAGAACAAAAGAATGTTGTGGGGGCTGAAAGCCCCTGCTGACTGCAGAGGAACTTGAATCGTCCTGCCAGTTGGGTGGTATATGCAGGGAGAGTGTGGAATGGCCAGAATAAAGGCATGGGAGCAGGAGGTACATTTTTGGAACAGCTCACATTCCCTTTTGCTTTTTTAACATAGGACATAATTCCTAAGTTTATGTTTGATGAGCACCAACCCTGCACCAAATACTGTGTTAGGTGCTGGGGACACCAAGCAGTCCCCATCTACATCCCCATCTTACTAGAAAAGCTACACAGATGGCAAATATGCGTATGAAAAGATGCTCCAGATCATCTATCATCAAGGAATTGCAAATTAAAGCAGCAATGAGATACCACTAGGCACCTATTAGGAAGGCCCAAATCCAAAACACTGACAACGCCAAATGCCGGCGAGGATGTGAGCAGCAGGAACTCTTATTCACTGCTGGTGGGAATGCAAAACGCTAACGGACACTTTGGAAGACAGCTTAGCAGTTTCTTATAAAACTAAACATACTCTTATCATCTACTCAGTAATCGTGCTCTTTGGTGTTTAGCCAAATGAATTGAAAACTTATGTCCACACAAGATCTGCACACATATTTATAACGGTTCTTTTCATAGTTGACAAAACTTGGAAACACCAAGTTGTCCTTTAGTGAGTGAATGGATAAACTGTGATACATCCAGACAGTGGAATATTATTCAGTGCTTAAAAGAAATGAGTTATCAAATCATGAAAAGACAGAGGAAATATAAAAGCATATTACTGAGTGAAAGAAGCCAGTCTACAAAGGCTACTTACTGCATGATTCCAACTATGTGACCTTCTGGAAAACACAAAACAGTGCAGGCAGTAAAAGAGAAGTAGTTGCCAGGGGCTGGGGGGACGGAGGGACAAGTAGGTAGAGCAGAAAGGTTTCTAGGGAAAAGAAGACTTTGTTTTGTGTTCCCTGTCCTTAAGGATATCTGGACCTTACAGCTAGGGAGACAGACACACAGCTCAGCAGGAGATGGAGGAAGTACAGATTCTTCCTCTGTGCCCAGAGGAAACCAGAGGAGGGAGCTAACCGGCTCTCAGGAACTTCACTAGTGGCTTTCTAGAGGAAGATATGTCTCCAAGGTATACCTGGAAAGAGCTGCAAACAGAAAGAAAGTGAGAATAATATTCCAGGCCACAGAAATTACACATGACAATGCCTAGAGATAAGAGGGAGGAATAGAAACCATCTGTGACTTGAGAGCAGCTCAGCAGAGCTTGGGTTGGGTGGGGGAGGGTGTTGGACAGAAAGGCTGAGACAGAGACAGCCTGGATCAGGCAAGGCGTGGTCGGCTACAGGACTTGGAGACTTTGTATTGAGAGCCATAGGGAGGACCAGGGCTTTTTTGTTGTTGTTTTGTTTTGTTTTGTTTTGTTTTGTTTTGTTTTAATATATTTTATTGATTATGCTATTATAGTTGTCCCATCCCCCCCCGCTTTATTCTCCTCTGCCCTGTAACCCCCCCTCCCACCAGAACTCCCCCACTTTAATTCATGTCCATGGGTTATACATATAAGTAGGTAGGGTGGGGCAGCCCATGGTACTGCGTTGTGGTGCTGTTTGTGGGGGAGGAGTCTGAGAGGGACCAATGCCACTTGCTCAGCTCTCAGTTGGCTTTCAGTCACTTCCTCCTCTACCCACAAGCAAATTGGATCCTTCTAGTGCTGATTCCTGGGTGGGTAGTTTTGTGTACATTCTAGGACCCTGTGGGTCTCTCCTGTGAGGCTGGGATTTTTCTCCTGCTGCCACAACCCCCACAGATTTTTTTCAGTCACAGGTTTTGAGGCTTTATTTCCCCACACTGGAACCCTGGATTGCACTGTCTGTCTTGCTCCCCAGTTGTTCCTCCTGGTTTACCTGCATGCAAATGTGGGACTGCCCTGACCGCAGGCAACCACCTCACTTGCCCCAGTCCTCCAGCCATTGCCTTGCCCTGAGTCCTCTCCACCCTGGTTGCCCATCTCCGCCCCTCCTGTCAGTCTGGATGAATGTTTCTTCTTTAACTTCTTGGTTGTCGAACTTCCAAATAGTTCAGTTTTCTGGCAGTTCTGCTTTTTTTTGTTTTTAAATCTGCTTTTGTCCTGCTTTTGGTTGTGCAAGGAGGCAAAGTGTATCCACCTGTGCCCCCATCTTGGCCGGAAATCAGGACCAGGGGGTTTTGAGCAGGGTCACATAATCAGATTTCTATTTCAAAAAGATGGCCACAGGGTAGAGGACAGATTAGAGACGATAGTTTGGGTCAAGGAGAACAGTGGCCTGGCTAAGGGCAGGCTAGAAAGAAGTAGATGAATTGAGAAGGTAGAATCTACAGGCCCCTGTAATGAGTTGGATCGTGGGTGAGGGAGGGGATGGAGAGTATGAGGCTCTTTGGGTTCTGGTTCTGGTTCAGACAACTGGCGGACATGGGAGCTTTCAAAAAGAAGATGAGGAACTGCGAGAGGAGAACAGGAAATAAAGCTAGAAAGGTTGATTAAACCATTCCGTGAGAGTACTGAATGCCAAGGTAAAGACTTCGCATTGAAAACCCAGGGCAGGAATGATCTTGTTGCAAATCACTGTTGCTGCTCTTTTCTTTGATATATTGACTTCGACCAGAACCTGGGATATAGATGGATATCTGGGAATTTTTAGGTTTTAGAATAAACATTGGACAGCTCTGCATTCCCAAAGTGGCCCATCCCCAAACTGACAACTGAGGACTTGCTGAGCATGGGGAAAAGCTTGATATAAGCCTCAAAGCCACTGTAGTTAATGAAAAGAGGATAGCTTGTGTTGAGTTTTAACAGTTATTTCTTAAAGTAATGATTTTAAATGATAATGTAAACAATAGAAACAACCTCTGTCTCTCTCAATTTTCTCATCTGGTATACATGAAAGAAAAAGATCTGTTGATCTCAAAGTTCCTTTCCAGCACTGAAATACTAGCTTAATAAAATTTTTCATCAAGATTAAGAAAAAAACTCTACTTATGTGAGTACACAGAGTATAGCATCATCCTTTATTGAGCCTCAAATATTTTTATCCAAAGTTTTAATTTTTAAACTCCAACTTGCCAGATTTCCCAGAGTATAAATCCCTTGATCTGTGAGCTGAGTGATACTGTTTGAAAATACCTAGCCTCTGAAACACCAACTTTATCTTGGGAGGGAGTTAGTTCTATTTTACCAGCAATGACTTTCCTGATGCCAATACTACCAAAAGCTCATTGTTGTCTTGTGTCATATAAAGGAACATGGGTACAATAATAATCCCCATTTTAATGATAAAGAAATATGTAGATGGAGGTAATTATTTTAGACCCTGTGCTTCCTTGGTGGAATATTTGTGGATAGTGAATCTTACTCAGCTTTTGTGCTGATGCTAGTCTTAGAAGAGACTTGAGAAGCAATCGCAGCCCACTCCCTTTCTCTGTGCAGACGGACAGAGTGGGCACAAGCTGTGTTGTGTTCATGCTCATGTTATATATTACTTGTGTCATCATTGAATTCAGTTGGCGAGAGGAGTTTTTATACTACCTTAAATATTTTTTTGTTTCAACCCAATTATCTTCACTTTCTCCTTCCCCTCTCCACTTTCAGATGACACAAATTTTTTTTGCATTTTTAAATGGAAATAGCTTTAGGACCGCATTCATGTAGCTTAAGACTATGCTTGTCTTGCAGTGAGTGAGGGAAGGAGGGAGCCTATCAGATACTCAAATGGCAGGTACGTCTTTTTTTTTTTTTTTTTTTTGCCCATAAACTCATTTAATTTGCATAAAAATTTTGTGAGACAATGGAACTGAGTCTCGGTGAATTCAGTAAACTTACCCAGAGTCACACAGCTTTGGGGAAGAGCTAGGATTTGAACCCACTTTAGGCAGACCCCACCCCATGCTCCTCCACTCAGCATGCTGCTCTACTATGATTGGGGAAGCCCAGGTTGAAATCCCTTTACCAGCAATATTAGCAAATTAGCATGTCTGAAATGCCACTGTCCTCCTTTTTTTATTCATTCATTAAACAAGTGGAGATGATGTCTCTACCTGCCTCATCAGGAGATTTTAAGGATTAAAGAGATATGATACCTACACAACTTTTGGTATAGTTCTTGGCAGTAAGTGCCTGTTCAATGGTTGCCCTTGTGGCTTCTGGCATGGCTGCCGTACCAGGCACCGTAACAGGCTGGGGATGTAGGCATGAGGAAGACACGTCCCTGCCCTGGAGGAGCTCCAGACAAGAGGAGGATTTGGCCCCAAAACAAATAACAAGCATATGGTGAATGCAGAACCCCAGCCTCTGAGGTGCGCTCTTTCTTCCAGCAGCAATTGCAATGACCCCACACACTTGGTTATGGAAATGACTCTGGATATCAGGACCTCACCTTGTTGGTAACCAACAATGTGTTTGGGATGTGTTGTTCTCCCCTCTTTAAAAAGTCAGCATTTAGTAGGAGCCCTCACCCTCCTCTACCTCGCATCTTCCTTTGACTTGCCCGTGAGAACTAGGCACAGTTGCTTGAGTTCTCTTTAGGAATTTACATCCTGCAAGCAAGTAAGCATTTTCTAGCACTTAAGGCTGCCATGTTAGCCTAAGCAAGAAGGGGGCTATTGGTCCTGTGGGGACTGGAGAGGGAGAAGAAGAGTGGACAGCTACAGACTGTTGGGTTCATAGTTGCCTTCTCTGTAGCACGGGATGATGGTAATATGTCAGCCTAGCAGAGGTCTTGGGGTGATAGTCCCAGTAGATCACAGATCACGAGATAATAGGTGTAACACATTTAAGGTCTGTAAAGCACTAAGCAGAAGTTATTGGCCATTAGTAATAAAAGCTGAGAAGGCCAGTAGCACATGAAACAACTAGATATATGAGAATGCTGGCTGTGCACATTAGACACCGAGGAAGTACGAGGGGAAATCAGAGTTTGGCTAGGACTGACCTGGAAAAGGGTGGCTAAGAAAAGTGTCCTAGAGGTAGTGACTCCTACGCTCAGAGACTGTGGAAACGTGGTGCTGGAGAAGCATCAGTAGAAATTCTAGATCAGGGGAAAGGCACACAGAATGGCAGGGTAGCAGGAAGTAACAAGCTGAATGAGGGACATTGAAGACCCTCTGATGCAAAACTCTGCAACCAAATGGTCTCTCTTTCTAATCTGCTGCTACGGCCTGCATGGGATCACCTTTGCGTGGCCATCCCAGGAAGCTTTGTGGGGAATGTTCCATGCGTTTAGTAACTCTAAATTGCTACTGCTGACAACATTAACAAAGCAGATAAATGTTTGAGTTCGTACTGGTAGTATACTAACTCTTTATGTCATTGGTCTTCACAACTTCCCCATGAGGTACCTACCATTATTATCCTCATTTAATAAAAGGGAACAAAGAGCTTACATGACTTGTCCCTAGGTCATTAGCTAATAAGTGTCTGAGCCAAGGTTCCATTTCAGATCTGTCTATCCCCAGAACCCAAGCCCTTTAACCCAGGAGTGTAAGGCTATGTTTGGGAAGAGGAGATTAGTATGCCTCCCAAGCCCATTCATTTCCTTTCATCTAGTTATCATCTATTGAAAATGTTCCTGTTGAAGTCTCTGGTGGTGTGTCAGGGAATCCTGACATCCTAAAGCTAAGAGTTGTGTGTTTTGGGAACTTCCCACCCTTTAGTGTCTTCACTCCCTTTTCCTGACTAAAGGTGAGTTTATAGTAATTACAAGATGATTCTGTGCTAGAAGATACTGGGGAATTCCTCAATAAGCTCAAGACTTATTAACCAATCAGACAAGTGGGTGAGCCTCATGGAGTTCACAGCTCTGCAAGTTGGCTGAGTGAATCACAGGGGATGGGCAAGACCACTAAGATGCTCCTCTCAGGAGCTGCACAGGGCCGGGAGGGGCTTGAAAGGAAGTAGTGGAACCTCAAGGCAACAGACATGACTATTAATGGAATTTAGACTAAATTCTATCAAAGTGGTGTGCCCAGTTTTACAAGTGTTTACTGGGCAATTCCATGTGATTATGACTAATTCAAACAAACCACAACCTTCAGCCAGCCTATCGAATTCTCACTGTGTGTCCTCTACTCCGAGTCCAGTTCTTGCATTTGGTGTGGCGGGGTCAGTGGCAGGGTGTCAGGAGATGTACACAGACTGTGAACACCCACACTGTTTAGATTCAGTGTTTGAAGGCTCCTTGTCACAGAGTAATAGACAGCTCTGCATCTAGAATCAACGAAGAGGTCAAGTGCCCATGTTCCACCTGCCAGCTGTGTGGCTTCAAGCCACTCACTGTTCCTCCCGCAGTGCTTCCTCACCTCTGCAGTGGCCATAATGATACCTTGCCGGGCTTTTCAGAGGGGCTAATGAATGAGCGTGATCACACTTTATAAAGTGCCGTGTAAATGCTGACATAATTTTGTATTGTATAGGAAATGCTTCCTTGGGTGCTTATCACGCCCAATTCGTGTCATTCCTGAGAACGTCCCCAAGTTGTAAGAATCAACCAGAAGTCATGGTTGATGGTTTTGTAAATATTTGGCTTATAAACTAAAATTAGTACCTTTCTTCTCTCATTCTTGGAATAGGGAGTAAGGGATATTCGACCCTGTTAAAATGAGTTTCATAAAATTCTTAGGCAAAGACCATTTTTCTCTCTTTCCTGGTGACCCATCATATTGGAGGCACAGTCACCTAGCCCATCTCCAGGCTTAGAGAGAAGAAGGGGAGGGGTGCGTTTAATGTTGACCATATGCGTGAGTGTTCCCAGTCTACCTTAGGCAGAGGTGAAGTACTCCCAATGTTTGTTTGATTTAGAGTAAGAGGGAAATCTTCCCTGCCATTCCTCCGGGAGCCCTAAATGTTGATTTGCCTTTGGGAGGGTGGGGTTCAAGTGGAACCTGATTTACAGCTTCACCCTGGTACTGACTTCCTTTCACATACTCTAAAGGAAGTGCTCTGGAGGTACTGGCACTGAACAAGTAACAAAGGTTTTAAAATGTCTGCTCTGGAAACAGAACTGCACCTTGTGATGTTAGGAAAATTATACCACATTTGATCTCTGATTACAGCCAAAACAATGGCTAAATCCAGCTAACATGGAAAAACTGGAAAAGAAGGCGGGAAATCAACCAAACCCTTAACAAGGGACAGAGAAAGGGGCCTTGGGTGGACACAAATCCTTCTGTTTCCACTTGTTGGGAACCAACTGCAACACCTTGTGGCCCAGCCCCCACCCCTTCCTTTCCTGCAGCCCTGAGTGCTCTGTGCTCGGCGTGTTGACACAAGCTGTGGGAACTCTATGATTTAAAGTTGAGTTGAAAGAACTGCTTTTATCATTTTAAGTATGCAGCTCCAGGCCAAAGCAGACAAAACAATTTTTAAAAGTCTCAGTTCAAAAGCAGTTCGAAACATTCTCTGTATTTCTCACATGAGTGTCTCCATCAAAAGGAACCCCGAAGCTCTCCACTGTTCTGGGTGCCCTTCCTGTGATTGTCTACCGGGAAGCCTCCCCCGGTTAACTGTTCCCCTGGGCTAACTGTGGTTTAGTTAAGCTGAATTTGAAGCATATAAGCTGAAGGAAGGTGTTTCCGTGCAACCACCAACAGAGCAGGCCATCCCACTGCTGTCACCACTGGGAAACCTGTGTGGGAGTGCTGAAAAACGGGGTTTGGGCTTTCCCTCCAGCTGTGGCATCTTATAGGAATAGGAAAGTGTCATGTAAAAATGGTGGCAGCTGCTACATGGTTCTAAAAGTAGCAGAAGAATTCTACTAAAGAATGTACAGCATGTTTGTAATGCTACTAATAAATATCATGCATTCCGAGTCTGTAGCAGAAGCCCCGCCATCCCATCATCTTCCAGGTGATGTCCCATCCTTTACAGATTGTTAAGAACATGACTTCTAAAACAAAACACAGGAACAAACCCCATGCTGCTTTCTATTGGCCCCAGCTGCTTCAAGATTTGGGATGGAATTTAGGGGCATTTATTTCCTGCCTACTCAGATCTTACATTGATATATTTTTTTGAGGGTCAGAAACAAAGTATCCCTCCTTTTTACCCAGAGTGCTTGACTTTACTCACAGGAAGTTCAGTCAATCATTGGTGGGGTTTTTTTTTTTTTTACTCCGTGCTCCTCCTATTTGATAGATACCCACTTGTTTATTGATGGATTGAGCATCTTTTATGCAGCCATTATAATAGCTAGTTATAGTCATTTTTTAATCAAAAGACTGGGTAATGAGAAATTTTGCAACCCTTATTTCCTCACATATAAAATAGAGATTCTGCCCCCCTCACAAGATTATTTTGAGGATCGAAAATGCTATTGTGATCGTTGATTACTAGACTCAGTGAAAGGAAGTAGTTTCTCCCTACTCAAAGAATATTCCAAATGTGTAGGTGTTTTGCCCATACCAAGCAATTCTTCAATTATCTGCAGACACCAACTAGGAGTTCTACACTTCACCTTCATTCTGACACTGTCCACCTGCAAATAGCATCAGATCAACTTGGCCTGTTGCTTAAAGATCATGCATGTAGTCATCTCCACTTCATCTGTGGTCTTTCTGTTGCCTTCTCATTTGGGGAACCTTGGGAGTATGCAGAGCAAAGATAAGGAATATATTAATGAAGTAAAGTTGTGCTTGCTTTTCTAATCTGAGAGGTAATCATTCCACAAGGCAAGGTTCTCTGTACTGAAACTTGTTTTCAGCCCACAAGATTGTTGACTTCATTCAACAGATATTTGTTGAGCTGCTGTTATTAAATCAGCAAGTATCAGACTCTGCTACTGTGTTCAAGTGTATGAAAGTTATAATGGCACATACCTCACAAGAACATAAGTCATTATCCTGCCTTCAGAGAGCTTATAGTCAGTCATGTATCTAAGTCAGATGGTCATGTACCTCCAGTGTTTCAGCCAATGACATTGACCTGAGAGACTGTAGTAAACAAGGCTTGTCCCTGACATCACAATCCAATGTCCAGCCCAGTAGGGAAGGCAATACCAAGTGCCTGGGGAAAGTTAAAAACAGCATTATGAGATTAAAATCCCAATTCAAGGACACAACGTAAGAGAAGTCATAAATAGCCAGCCAGTGGGAATGAGAGAGAGAAAGGGAAGGCTTTCTGAAAAAGAGACAGGAAATACAAAGGTGGGCTTGGGAGACATTTCAGGTAAGCAAAATACTGCATGTATGTCCCTGTGACAGTGGGAATGATCCAGTGTAGCTGGACAAGAGGGCACATGAATAGGGTGGAAGACAGGACTGGGAATTAAGACCCCAAAGGTCACATTTGTGGACACCTCAAAAGCCAGCCTGGGTGGGGAGTTTGGATTTTCACAATAGGGTGCTGGGCTGAGATGTCTCTGTGACATTCAGTCAACCTCAGGTACCTGGCTTTCGTATTTTTACCTCTCACAATGACTGGGCTTCACTGTCCTCTCCCGATGAAAAAAGAAGAGTCCATAGACCTCTCTTGTGCTCTCTCCTCTTTAATTTGAAAGTGATGGGGCAGGTGTGCCGTTGGCTTTTGTGGTGATGCCTCTCACTCTGGCTGGAGGGTGTTGACTCAGAGGCAGGCCTGAGGACTGGTTGCCCTGTGCAGAAGGAGCCAGCACAGATGTGTTGAAATACCCTTCCCACCTCAGCAGACATGACTAAACAAACTCTGTCTGCTTTGAACAATTAATGCATTTGTCAGAGCAGCTCACAGGGCAAGTGAGGCCTTGCAAGCAGCAGCATGTTCTCAGCAGAAAAAGTACCAGGTGTGTGTCTGCAGACTTCCTTCTGTGGAACGCGTTGTTGGTCGATGTGTTGAACACTCTAAGATAAACCTTTTAGGAAGTTCAACCTTTTGAATTTAAAGAGCCATAATGACCTGAGCTGTGTCTTGCCCTAGAAGTTGCTTCCAGACCTCCTTTCATCAGTTTTCTGAGAAACTTGGAAGCTAAATTATGAAGTAATGATTTGCTTTAGTTGAAAACAGAAATGCAAGAAAAATTCAAATTCTTTCAACCAGCACCCAACCCAAGCTTCATCATGAAATGTGCACTTCCTGTGACATCACCACTGTGCTCTCTGCCTCATCTCCCTCAGTGACCCCCATTTAGCTACAATCTTTGTCTTTCCAGTTCTTCCTAATAACAAATAATGTCTTTTTTAAAAAATATGTATTTTATTGATTATGCAATTCAGTTGTCCTGTTATTTTCTACTCTTCATTCCCCTCCACCCTGTACCCCCTCCTCCCAACAACATTCCCCCACCCCGCTAGTTTGTGTCCATGGGTCCTACATATAAGTTCTTTGGCTTCTCCATTTCCTGTACTATTCTTAACCTCTCCCATCTATTTTGTACCTACCATTTATGCTTCTTATTCCCTGTACCTTAGCCCCCATTCTACCCGCTCCCCTTCCCTGCTGATAACCCTCCATGTGATCTCCATTTCTGTGATTCTGTTCCTGTTCTAGTTGCTTGCTTAGCTTTTGTTTTTTTTGTCTTAGGTTCAGTTGTTGATAGTTGTGAGTTGTCATTTTACTGTTCATATTTTTTATCATCTTCTTTTTTCTTAGATAAGTTCCTTTAACATTTCATATAATCAGGTCTTGGTGATGATGAACTCCTTGAACTTGACCTTATCTGGGAAGCATTTTATCTGCCCTCCCATTCTAAATGATAGCTATGCTAGATAGAGTAATCTGGGTTGTAGGTCCTTGCCTTTCATGACTTTGAATACTTCTCTCCAGCCCCTTCTTGCCTGCAAGGTTTCTTTTGAGAAATCAGCTGATAGTCTTATAGGAACTCCTTTGTAGGTAACTGTCTCATTTTCTCTTGCTGCTTTTAAGATTCTCTCCTTCTCTTTAATCTTAGCTAATGTCATTATGATGAGCCTTGGTGTGTACTTCCTCAGGTCCAACTTCTTTGGGAATCTCTGATATTCCTGGATGTCCTGGAAGTCTATTTCCTTTGCCAGATTGAGGAAGTTCTCCTTCATTATTTTTCCAAATGAGTTTTCAATTTCTTGCTCTTCCTTTTCTCCTTCTGGCAGCCCTCTGATTCAGATGTCAGAATGTTTAAAGTTGTCCTAGAGGTTCCTAAGCCTTTCCTCATTTTTTTTGAATTCTTGTTTCTTCATTCTGTTCCAGTTAAATGTTTATTTCTTGCTTCTGCTCCAAACAATTGATTTGAGACCCTGTTTTCTTCCCTTTGCTGTTTGTTCCCTATATATTTTTCCTTATTTCACTTTTCATAGCCTTCACTTTTCCTCTATTTTGTGACCATATTCAACCATTTCTGTGAGCATCTTGATTACCAGTGTTTGGAACTTTACATCTGATAGGTTGGCTATCTCTTCTTCATCACTTAGTTCCATTTTTGGAGCTTTGATCTGTTCTTTCATTTGGGCCATATTTCTTTGTCTTAGCATACCTGTTATGTTGTAAGGGGTGGAGCCTTAAGTATTCACTAGGATGGGGCAACCCACATCACTGTGTTGTAGTACTGTATGTGTGGGGCAGGGGTCAGAGAGGGAACAATGCCGCTTGCTCAGCTCTTGGCCAGCTTTCAGTCACTTCCTTCACTACCCATAAGCAAATAGGCCTTTTTGGTGCTGATTCCCATGTGGGTGGGTTTGTGTATGTTCTAGGACCCTGTGGGTCTCTCCAATGAACTCTCCTGTGAGTCTGAGAGTTTCTCCTGCTACCTCAACCCCCACAGGTTTTTTCAGTCAGAGGTTTTGAGGCTCTGTTTCCCCGCACTGGGACTCGGGGTTATGCAGTCGGTCCACTCCCCAGTTGTTCCTCCGGGTTTATCTGCACATAAATGTGGGACCACCTGGTCCTCCTAATGCAGCCTTGCCACACATCCTCTTACCCCAGCTGCTCGTCTCTTCACCCCCTACCGGTCTGAATGAATGTTTCTTCTTCAACTCTTTGGTTGTCAGACTCCTATACAGCTCCATTTCATGGCAGTTCTGGTTTTTGGGTTTTTTTTTTTTTTTTATTTAAATTTGTTATTTTCCTTCGTTTGGTTGTTCCAGGAAGCAAAGTGTATCTGCCTATGCCTGCATCTTGGCCAGAAGTCCAAATAAGAAGTCTTTACATTTATTTTACTCTACAAAATGAGAACTGCCTTCCTCTCCACAATCCCTGTGACTGTCCCCTCACCACAGGACTGTGGAGTTAGACAGAGAGGCTTCATCTTCTACCCAGTGTTCTCAGCTAGTAGATTATACAATCTAGACTAAAACCTGGTTATCCTGACTTGGCGAAGCACGCAGGGGCAGATGTTGCTGTGCAAAGTACACAGCCAATACAGGATTTGGGGTGGGGGGACAAGGAAGAATATGAACACAGGGATGTGGGACTCCCATCCTTTTAGCCTGAGAGGTGGGAAACCTAAGAATGGAAAGGGACCTCACTCTCACTTCATGCTTGGCAACTCAAGCCTGTGTGTGAATGGGCTGGGATGCAACCTGCCCAGGGAAGCCAAGCACCTTCATCACTGCACAGCCCACCTCTTTGCACCCGACCTTTGCTGAGTGGCAGTAACAGCACTCACCCACTTGTATACATCCTTAAGCCCTAGGAACAATCAAATGGTCCATGGGGTCCGTGTTGGCTCTCACTGAACTTCACCCTGACAATAGCATTTCAAAGTTTTTCTAATAGCTAAAAATAGTCTGACAATAATAACAGCAGCAGCCAATGTTTAAGTGCCTACTATGTGTCAAACACTTGTTCTAAACACTTTGTTGGTTTCCAATTTAATCTTCCCCGGAATCATTACTTAGAAAGTGATCACTTGTTAAGACTTAGTGACCACACCCACAGACAGACCAATCCGTCACTAAGCCTCCTGTGCTAGGTGCTGTGAGGGCCTGCTGGCACTGCGGGATGGAGGGTCCTTCCTCAGGAGGCTTGAAATTCAAAATTCAAGAAGAGAATTTACATAGTGTGGATTGTGGCTAAAAGTGAACTTGTTTTTTTTATTCCTTCATTCAACAAGCATTCTTGGAGTGTGATTTATTGAGCATTTTTATTGGTACAAAGCACTGGGTGAAATGCTGCAGACACTGGTCTTGAGCACACCACCTGCAATGAATAAGCCAGACGCGCAGTGAACTGGGGACCCAGGGAGAGGAGGAGGACAGAGAGGGAGCTGGAGTCGTTGGTTAAGAACATAGGCTTTTTCCCAGAGTTAATGAGAACACCCGTCTCCCTGTGGGGTGAGGATGGATTTAGATAACATGAGTTGTGCTTACACAGTGCCTGACAAGCAGTCAGCAGGCAGAAAAATGAGCTATTTTGTTAACAGTAAAAGGGCTTTTGTGTAGGTGCTGAGTTTTGTTCATTTGCCGGTATACCACCCCCTAGTACTCAGTGTTATAGTTGAATCACACTCACTAGGTACCAGGATCTAACCAGGAGGGTTTCCCAGAGGGTTGGGGACAAGAGCAGGCCCCAGCCTGAAAGGGAAGGAATGGAGAAAGGGCCCAGATGGGGACAGCCTAGAGGGGTGCCTCTGGGCAGAGCAGAAAGCAGCGCTGTTTACTCTGGAGTCTGTGACCTAGAATTGCTGCCTCCTGTGGGTCAGAGGGCAGACAGGACCCGCCCCCAACACCCCCACTGTGCCGCCTGCCGGGCCCTGGAGGCACGTTGGGCTGGGAGTGTCTCAATCACTGGTGGCCACGCAGAACTGTTTATCCCCCCAGCCCTCCTCTCCAGCTCCTTTCATCATCGCTGTGCGTGTTCATTTAAACTCAGCAAGACCTGTGCCAACGTAAACAAATAGAATGATCTCTTAGTGGTTATTTATATTGTAAACCTCCTCTGGAGTGATTTTTTCCCAGTCCAGCTTGCAGTAATTTATTAAGAAAGATAAAGTGATTTTTAAGTGTGATTTTAAAGAGTTAGGCCCATACATAAACTTGCTTTCTGTTATTCTTCTGCTTGGGTTTGATGTTGTTCCCAACATGAACTTTCATCGTCCTCCTCCTCAGGACAGTGTGGGACCACTGAGAAAGTCCACGTTCTGTAAAAGCAGCCATTGCATAAATACATTGAAGCAGAAACTCTTTTGCTTCATTTCTTTTGAAATGACTAAAAACTGCCATTAAAACTGCTCTCCGAGATAGAAGAGATCAGAGGGAATGCATAGAGCTGACTCTTTAAAGATGTCATTTTTTGAAGCCACATTTGCTTTTTCTTCTCTGTTGACCAAAATGAACTTGGAGCCTGCTGTTCATCAACGAACTGAGACAGAGAAAAGAGAAAAATGAAGGGGGGGGGGGGGACCTAGAAGCAGAAAACTCTGAATTGTTTATAAAGTGGATTTTTTAAAAAAATATTTATCAAGAGAACAAACTGCCCTTTCTTTTCTCTTCTTAAAATTCTAAGCTCTTTCAAGTGATAGCCAATTAAAAAACCTTGGAGCACATCAGGAGGCGCAGGTTTCCCACCATCAGAAATGTGTGTCCACGAAGGAAAAGTTAAGACTTAGAGCTGTCTGGGCTGGAAAAGTACTGACAGGGGGAACGCCTCCGGTGGGGGCGGTGAAAAGCTGAGCATCTGTCCAGTTACAGGGCTGTGCCCTTCTGCCAGGCTGGCTGGCTGTCATCTTCACCTGCAGAAGAGGATGTTCATTCAATCTGAACAAGAAAGGAACTTGAGATTCCAGCAACACATAGTGAAAAGCTACTAGAGTCTTAACACTGTGCCCTTCTACTGTGAGTTGGACTGTGCGGTTCTGTGGCAGCAGGCAAATGCCCGTTCTGCACAGGCATCTATATTTAGGTGTGGGCTGAACTTGCCAAGGTAAAGAAAGGCATGGTCGGTGTTGCCTCAGCACCCTGTTTGTTTTGGATCTGAAGCCCTCACTGTCTGTCCTCCCATCTCTGCCACAGGCAGGCCCTATGTTGCCCCTGTCACGGAGGAGAAGGCATCTCCCCAAAGCCCAGGCAGTTGGAAGGCAGCAGAGCCCATTTTGAATGACTGTCCTTCATGCTGGGGTGGCTACGTGCTCCAGGGCAGGGACCAGACACTGTAGTTTCCTATTTGCTGCTGTGTAGGCAGCTGCCGCAGGCTCTTTCTCAGCAGGTGTGCAATAGACCCTGAGAGGCTCAGCCATGTTCAGTGGCTCATCCTCTTCAAAAGCAGATGTCCCTTAAGCCGCAGTGGGAAGCTATTCTCTCCTGGCTTGGTCTCCTGGGCCTGCTGCCCACCTGAGCCTGGCTTGGTCTCCTGGGCTCTGCTGTCTCCAGAGCCCCAGTCGTTATGTACCTGGCCTCCTTGGGACCCCCTCTATGTCCCTCCCACCCTGGGGAAGGGCAGCTCCACTCATCAGCCTTGCCCTAGGCTCAGCAGGCCTTTGCTTGATCAGCAGCCCAGGTGCTGCTTTTCCCAGCCTCAGGCCCCCACCCAGAAGCCTTCCCTGCCTTTGTTTTTCTGACTTCCTGACCAGAGCCTCCACACCAGCTGGCCTTCACCCTCATCCTATACCTCCTTGCCCCAATGCCATTGCTCTCTCCCAAATCCCTCCAGCCATGGTGCCTCGTTCATTTGTGGATCAGCTCCTCCAGGAACCCTTCTGTAAAAGGCTGGCTGATTTCTTTCTGGGGTTCTTTAATTGGGGACCTCCCTCAAGGCCATGCTGGCATTCCTTCTAGAATGTTCTGTCCTCGAGGCCTAGACCCAGACCATCCTTAGCCCAGGCCACTCCCCTGGGCCCATCCCTCTGAGGACATGGCCCACTGTTTTCAGATTTGTAGGTCTAGGCTCATGGCACAGATGCAGGGCCCCCAGGGATGTGGCACTCTGTGTTCCAGCTCCTGGGAGAGATGTTGAACTGCTCCCTATCCTGCCTTCCCAGGAGCCTTTAAGGGCACCTCAGAACTCCCCTGGACCAGGGCTTCTGCTAGCCTCCCACCCTCATTCTCATGATGAGACACATCAGTCTTTTTATAAGAATTTATGCTGATCCCACAAAAAATATGAACCCTGAAGCTTATTGTCCTCAGCAGGGAGAAAGCAGTTCTATATGGGAGGGACAGAGACCCCTGCCAAACCAGCATCAGGCCTGGCAGAGGCTCAGGAGGGAGTGGCCTCAGGACTCCCACACTGAGTGGGGTGGGGCCACCAGGTCAGTCCCTGACTTCCCGGGGCCTCTCCTTTCCCAGTTGGCTCCTGGGTGGAGGGAGTTTGGAGGCACAGCCCCCTGGAGCCAGGGGAGCAGGACTGGAGAGGAACTGACTCCTATGGGCTCAAAATAGCTCACTAGGGATGAATTTAGGTAGCCAAAGAAATGTCTGTAAGGACTGCTGTTAGTGAGTATAGGCATCTCCTTATAAGCACTGGTGCTGGTCCTCTCAACGCCCCCTACAAAAGTGTGCTCAGCAGGGCAGCCAAGACCTCGCCAATGCCTTGTTCCATCAGGAGCAACCATCATCACTGACTCTGCCTTTTGTTTGGTCCTGGCCACATAGCTTGGATTTCAGGATAGGTCTGTGCCTTCCCAGGACCTTGTCTGGGACTTTAGAGGAAGAAAGCCAAAACTTCCATTTCCCAAGAAAAGTGCAGTTTCACGCACACCTAGGGAGGATGTTTGTGTTCAATGGAGGTCACTGCCCTTGTTTTCAGAGTAAATGTTTGTGTGAGCAAAGTCAGTGGAGAGCGGACCCTCTCACCTCTGTTTTCCCAGGCACAGACAGAGCAGCCGCTGAGGACCACCCTGGTAGTCTAGGTTGTAGGCCCAGCTCTGCCGTTGACCTTGTGTAGGTCATGTCCCCTCTCTGGGCCTCAGTTTCCCCTTCTGTAACAATGGGATGTGAACTTTATGCTGTAGGATTATTTCCAGCTCTGACACTTTAGGTCTCTGATCTTGGATATTTATGACCAGCCTACTGATTCTCCCTCCAAAGTATACTTCCAATATGTATGCACACTCCTCTCTGTTTCTCCCGGCATAGTCCATGATTAAGTTGCTTCCTGAACTTAAGGTCAGTGGCTTAGAATAAACCCAGACTCCTTACCATGGACTCTCCGATCTCAGACATCCCGTCCCTCTGCCTTGGGCTTTTCCCACCCCAACCACATGTTCTGTTCTCATGGTGAAACACATCAGTCCTTTCAAAAGAACTTTGCTGATCCACAACCCCTGAAGCGCACCGCGCCCTTTCCTGCCTTCAGATCTTTGCACCTGCTCTTCCCTCCACTGACAACCACCCTCCCTCTTACGCTTTGATGGGCTGGCTCCTTCCCATCTTTTGGATCTCAGCTTAAGTGTCACCCCCGAGAGGCCTTACTCAAAATCCCTGTCAAAATTAAGTGTTCCTCTGTTATGCCACCTCTCACTCCATGTTTGTTTTCCCTCATGGTATATAGATGTCTTGGAGCTATTTTCTTAGATCTGGTTATGTGTTACCTTCACTAGAATGTGAGCTCACACAGTGGGGACCTCCCAAGAGTGAGGGCATTATCTGTCCTGATCCCTGCTGAACACCCAGAGTCTAGCATAGGGCGTGGTACACGGTAGGTGCTCCATAAATGCTTGTTGAAAGGCCAAGTGATTGAATGGATGGATACTTCCTCCATAAAGAGCTTCATTTTCCTTCCTGATCTCTTGGTCTCAGGCCCTGTGTTCCCTCAGGGATCTGCATGCAGCAGTAATGGGGATTATAAAACAGAGCAAATCCAGCATGATGCCGTATGATGTCCTTAGGCAACAGCCAAGAGGGGCTTTGTTTTTGAAGATTTTATTTATTTATTTTTGGAGAGAGGGGAAGGGAGGGAGAAAGAGAGGGAAACATCAATGTGTGGTTGCCTCTCATGCGCCTCCTACTGGGGACCTGGCCTGCAACCCAGGCATGTGCCCTGACTGGGAATTGAACCAGAGACCCTTTGGTTCTCAGGCCAGCACTCAATCCACTGAGCCACACCAGCCAGGGCCCAAGAGGGTTTTTTACTCCCCACCCCACTACTTGCTCCCGTGGCTACAGCACAGTTGGACTCAGATTTATTTAACATTTCCTAAGGGCAGGCTTGCTGCCAGGTTCTGGATGAATGCTTTCCAATCATAATTTTATTTACCCTTGATGACCTTTGTGAGGTTGATGGTGGAAACTGAGTCTCAGATAGATAAAGTGACTTTCCTTAGGATCACAGAGCTACCAAGTGGCAGAACCCAGGTCTGAACTTAGGAGCTCCTTGCCCGAAGCCCAGTGCTGGCTCCTTCATCCCCAGTGCCACTGCGCTGGTGGTGTGTGAGCATAGCAGGGGCCCCAGAAGGGGGAGAGGGACTGGTGTGTGATTTCAGATGGCCTTTCCTGTCCACTGAGCTAGGAGATGCAAGGAGCCCGGGGCTGCCTGCTGTCCCAGAGTGTCATAGGAAACTGACATCAGTCCGTGGAATTTCTAGAGAGCTGCCATCATACGAAGCATGGGGTTGTGCTCGGGTTCATGGTAACTGAGAGCCCAGAGACCGGCTGGGTGGTGCTGCCCTCTCAGCAGTGACCGTCAGCTGCTTCAGGAAGGCCTTTCGGAGGCCAGCACAGACAATTTCCCTTCAGGAGATAGTTCTCTTGGCAAGACACCCTCTTTGAGCCTCAGAATGGACCTATTTGCCAGAGCTGCAGTGGAGACGAGAATGTGGGGTACGGAAACAGACAGACCTGGACTTAAATCCAGGCTGTGCTGTGGGCCAGCTGTGTGACCCTGAGTTGTCTGCACGCTCAGAGGCATAGGCTCTTTATCCGTAAAGATCCCACAGTGTGGTACAGAATAAAGAGTCGTATTTGAATATGACACAGAATCTGCACTTTGTAATTCTTGTGACTGAGAAAAGGAGTCACTCTAAGATGTCCTCTTGTAGGAGAGACAGCAGAGAGGAGGGAACAACTCCATGTTATTTTCAGCATGAAAAGCTTTAATTGGGTGGTTATATGAGATTGACACTTTCCAAGAGCTTACCAAAAAATGTTGATGGTGTAAACAGGGATTTTTTTTTTTCAGGTGGTAAAGTTTTGTTCTCCATAGTTTTAAACAAGTAACAGCACATACTCACATGTTTCCTGTCTCAGGCACTATTCTGAGCACTTTATATCCCTTAACTTACTTAATTATTGCAATAACCCTGTGAGGGAGATACCATTTTTGTCTTTGTTTTCCAGATGAGAAGAGGGAGGCACAGGGAGATTAAGTAAGTTGCCCAGGTGACAAAGCTAGTAAGCGGCAGAGCAGGGACGAAATCCAGGAAGTCTGACTTCAGAGACAGAGCCCTCAACTCCTGGGCTAACCACACGGTGCTGATTGGTGACGTGGAGGGTTGGGGGGAATCCTGTCCAGAAGGTGTGCTGTCTAGCTGAGGAAGCAGGAGGATACTAGACTGTAATGATTCTGTTCTGCTTACCAAGGTCAAGAAGTAAGACTTCTGGATAAAATGGTTGGGCAACAGTTTGGGTGCTGAAAGTGGGGGATGGGGCCCCAGTTCAGGATTGCCCACCCTCTGCCTTCTTGCCCATTTTGGAAAGGATACAATATCCCTTTTATATATTTTGGTGAGTGTTTATAAATATGTATTTATATCCTGTGAACTCTCCCATTTTAGCTAGATTTCTTTTTTTTCTTTCTTTTTTTTTTTTTTTTTTGCTGAATTCTTAACAAGTTCTTGAGGTACAATTTACACATACAAAAAATGTATGTAAAAGTGTACTTTTTAAATGAGTTTTGACAAAATCACTCACTGTATAACCACCACCACAGTCAAATAGGGACAGCTCTGGCTGGTGTGACTCAGCTGGAGTGTCGTCTGGTGAAACGAGGGGTCACAGTTCGATTCACAGTCAGGGCACATGCTTGGGTGGCATCAATGTTCCTCTCCCACTCTCTCTCCCTCCCTTCCCCTCTTTCTAAAAAAATAAATGAGCATTAAAAAAGGGGGGATGATTGCCATCACCCCAAATGTAAAGATTTTCTTGGGACCCTTTGCATTGAAATTCCCCACCAGCCAGCCCCAGGCAACCAAGGGTCTGCTTTCTGTCATTGCAGGTTACGTTCGTATCTTCTAGGGCTCCATATAAATGAAATCATATTTTTTGTTTTATTTTTATTTTAAAATTTATTGAGATATAATTGGCATATAACCTTGAATAAGTTTAAGATGTACAACATATTGATTTGATACTTGTATACTGCAATATAATTACCACCATAGCTTTGGCTGACACCTCCATCACCCATCACATCACAATTATCATTCTTTTTTTTGTGATGGGGACAGTGTTTTAGCAGCTTTAAAGTTTGCAACACAGTCTTGTTGTCTGTGATCGCTATGCTGTGCATTAGATCCCCGGGACTTATTTATCTACTGGTTACAAGTCTGTCCCCTTAATCAACATCCCCCCAACTCCCCCACCCCCTGGACCCTAGTAACCTCCATTCTACTCTGTTTTTACAAGTTCAGCTTGTTAAGACTCCACATACAAGTGAGATCATACAGTATTTGTCCTCCTCTGACTGACTCACCTCACTTAGCACAATGCCCTCAAGGTCCATTCATGTCTCAAATGGCAGGATTTCTTTCTTAATGTTCTCTCTTCTCTCTCTTCTCTCTCTCTCTCTCTCTCTCTCTCTCTCTCTCTCTCTCTCTGTATATATATATTCTCTATATAGATATATATGTGTGTGTGTGTGTAGAGAGAGAGAGAGGAGAGATTAAGATAGAGATACGGATACATATCACATCTTTTAACCCATCGACACGTGAGTTGTCCCCACATCTTGGCCGTTCCGAACCCTGCTGCAGTGAGCGTGGGAGTACACACACATCTTCAATGTCCTGTTTTCACTTCCTTTGGCTATAGACTCAGGAGCGGAATTACTGGATCACATGGTAGTTCTATTTTTAACTTTTTGAGGAATCTCCACTGTTTTCCATAGTGGTTGCACCAATTCATATTCCCAACAGTGCACAAGGGTTCCCTTTTCTCCACATCCTCCCTAACACCTGCTATTTCTTGTTGTTTTGATACTAGCCATTCTCATAGGTGTGAGGTGCCCATTCCTGTTTTGATTTGTATTTCCCTTATGATCAGTAATGTTAAGCATCCTTTCATGTACTTGTTGACTATTTGAATGTCTTCTTTGGAAAAAGGTCTATTCTGATCTGCCCATTTTTTAATCAGATTGTTTATATTTTTTGTTATTGAAGTATGTGAGTTATTTATATACTAGGTCTGTCCAGAAGGTATCCAGTCATGTAATATGAAAAATAGAGACATTTATTGAAGAAGGGATAAGATACAAGAAACGTAGGACAATGACGCTTCAGTCACCTTCAAAATAGGTGCCTTGGGACCTCACACAGTTCTCCCAATTGCCATCTGCTGCCTGGTTGTATTTTCTTGAATCTCATTGACAATCTGAAATCTCTTCCCTTTCAAAGGTGATTTTAGTTTTGGGAAAATGAATAAGTCACAGGGCACCAAACCTGGGCTGCAGAGTAGCTGACTCACCTGGGTGATTTGATGTTTCACAAAAAAACTCTGCATGAGACATGATACATGAGCAGGCACGTTGTCGTGATGAAGCTGCCAATCACCGGTTGCCTGTAGCTGCAGCCTTCTGATTCATCCGAATAACTTCCGTATAGGAATGTCCAAGCTAAATGCAAAGTTTGATGCAGATTCGTTGCTCTACTTGCTCAGTCATTTGGAATTTGACAGCCACACAGTCCATATGCTCACTCAACAGTGTCTACTACCCCTGCTGACTAGTACAGTGAAGTCATCATTGTTCGCACATGCACATTCCAGTCCACTTGCCTATGGCTGCCAGGTTACATCAATATTGCACAAAATGTTCTCATTATTTTAACAATGTTTGGACTTTTTCTGGACAGACCTTTCATTTTCAATATTAACCCCTTATCCAATATATGGTTTGCAAATATTTCTCTCATTCCATAGGCTGCCTTTCATTTTGTTGATTCTTTTTTTTTTTTTTTTTTTTTTTTTTTTTTTTTTTTTTTTTTTTTTTTTTTTTTGCTGTGCAGCAGTTTTGTTTTGTTTTGTGTTTTGTTTTTTTTAAATCCTCACCCAAGGACATGCTTACTGATTTTAGAGAGAAGGCAAGGAAAGGAGAGAGACAGGAAGAGAAACATCGAGCAGCCTTCTCTTGCACGTACCCCAACCTGAGACTAAACCCGCAATGCAGACATGTGCCCCAAAGGGGAACCGGGAATTGAACCCAAAACTCTTTGGTTTATAGCACAACACTCCAACAACTGAGCCATGCCAGCCAGAGCTGTGCAGAAGTTTTTCAGTTTGATGCCATCTCACTTGTTGATTTTTGCTTTGCTGTTTGTGATTATAAATTAACGTCATATCTAAAACCCATTGCCAATATCATGTTAAGGAGCTTCTTTCCTGTGTTTTCTTGTAGGAGTCTTACAGTATCAGGTCTTGGGTTTATGTTTTTAATCCATTTTGAGTTAACTTTTGTGAATGGTGTAAGATGGAGGGTTCAACTTCATTTTTCTGCATGTGGTTATCCAGTTTTCTCAACACCATTTGTTGAAGACACTACCCTTTCCCCAATGAATGTTCTTAGCTCCCTTGTCAAATATTAATTGACCATAAATGTGTGGGGGTTGGTTTCTGGGATGTTCTGTTCCATTGGTCTGTGTGTCTATTATTATGCCAGTATAATGCTGTTTGAATTACTATGGCTTTATATAATTTGAAATCAGGAAATGTGATGACTTTACCTCTGTTCTTCTTTCTTGTAACTGCTTTGGCTATTTAGGGTCTTTTGTGATTTCATACAAATTTCAGAATTGTCTTTCAGAATCATATATTAAGTACTCTTTTGTCTGGCTTCTTTTGCTCAGCATAATATTTTTGAGATTCATCCATGTTGTGTGCATAATGGTTTGTCCCTTTCTACTGCTGAATATACCACTTTTGTTTGTTTACTCATCTATCAATGAGTATTTGAGCTGTTTCCATTTTGAAACTGTTTATAAAGCTCCAGTGTGTTTGTGTACATATCTTTGTGTGAATATTTGTTTTCATTTCTCTTTTTTTGGATATATTTTATTGATTATGCTATTACTGTTGTCCCATTTTCTCTCTCCTTTATTCCCCTCTGCCCTGTACCTGTCCTCCCACCATCATTTCCCCACCTTAGTTCATGTCCATGGGTCATAAATATATTTAAGTTCTTTGACTTCTCAATTTCCCACACTATTCTTAATCCCCCCTGTCTATTTGTGCCTACCATCTATGCTTCTTACTCCCTGTACCTTTCCCCCATTGTTCCCTTCCCCTCCCTGCTGATAACCCTCCATGTGATCTCCATTTCTGAGATTCTGTTCCTGTTCTATTATTTGCTTAGTTCATTTTTGTTTTAGTTTTTGTGTTTTTAGGTTCAGTTGTTGATAGTTGTGAATTTGTTGTCATTTTACTCCTTGTATTTTTTATCTTCTTCATTTTCTTAGATAAGTCCCTTTAACATTTCATATA
Source organism: Anoura caudifer (assembly GCA_004027475.1). Taxonomy (NCBI): domain Eukaryota; kingdom Metazoa; phylum Chordata; class Mammalia; order Chiroptera; family Phyllostomidae; genus Anoura; species Anoura caudifer. The sequence goes on along the minus strand of PVKU01008934.1, from coordinate 31,969 downwards.
ATAAAAAGCCTTGGTGGTGATGAACTCATTTAACTTGACCTTATCTGGGAAGCACTTTATCTGCCCTCCCATTCTAAATGATAGCTTAGCTGGCTAGAGTAATCTTGGATGTAGGTCCTTGCCGTTCAATGATTTTGAATACTTCTTTCCAGCCCCTTCTCACCTGCGAGGTTTCTTTTTAGAAATCAGCTGATAGCCTTATGGGAACTCCTTTGAGGGTAACTATCTCCTTTTCGATTGCTGCTTTTAAGATTCTCTCCTTCTCTTTAATCTTGGCTAATGTCATTATAATATGCCTTGGTATGTGCTTCCTTGGGTCTAACTTCTTTGGGACTTTGAGCTTCCTGGACTTCCTGGAAGTCTATTTCCTTTGCCAGATTGGGAAAGTTCTCCATTATGTTTTAAAATAAGTTTTCCATTTCTTGTTCTTCCTCTTCTCCTTCTGGCACCCCTGTGACTTGGATGTTGGAATGTTTTAGGTTGTCCTGTAGGTTCCTAAGCCTCCTCATTTTTTTTTTGAATTCTTGTTTCTTCATTCTGTTCTGGTTGAATGTTTCTTTCTTCCTTCTCCAAATTGTTGATCTGAGTCCCAGTTTCCTTCCCTTCACAGTTGGTTCCCTGTACATTTTCCTTTATTTCATTTTTCATAGCCTTCACTTTTTCCTCTACTTTGCGACCATACTCAACCATTTCTGTGAGCATCCTGTTTACCAGTGTTTTGAACTGTGCATCTCATAGGTTGGCTATTTCTTCATTGCTTAGTTGTATTTTTTCTGGAGCTTTGATCTGTTCTTTCATTTGGGCCATATTTTTTTTTGTCTTGGCATGCCTGTTATGTAATAAAGGTCAAAGCCTTAGATATTTGCTTAGATAAACAGGGTGGGACAACCTACATTCTGAGTTGTGCACTGTATGTGGGGGAGGGGTCAGAGAGGGAACAATGCCCTTGCTCAGCTATGGCACGGCTTTCAGTCATTGCCTCTACCCACAAGCAAATTGGACCCTTCTGGTGCTGATTCCCAGGTGGGTGGATTTGGGTATGTTCTAGGATCCTGTGGGCTCTCCAACAAACTCTGCTATGGGGCTGGGAGATTCTCCCACTGCTGCAACCCCCAACGGTTTTTATATCAGAGGTTTTGAGGCTTTATTTCCCCTCACCAGTTTATCTGCACTTGCTCCCCAGTTTATCTGCATGTAAATATGGGACTACCTGGTCCACCAGCCGCTGCCTTGCTGCATGTCCTCTTCACTCCTACTACCAGTCTCTGCCTCTCCTACCAGTCTGGGTGAACATTTCTTCTTTAACTCCTTGGTTGTTGGACTTCCATACAACCAAGTTCAACCAAGTTCAATTTTCTGGTAGTTCTGGTTACTTTTTGTTTTTAAATTTGTTGGCGTCCTTCTTTTGGTTGTGCAAGGAGGCAAAGTCTATCTACCTACCTACACCTCCATCTTGGCCGGAAGTCAAATGATTGGTGTTTGCATTTCTCTTAAGTGATTAGCAAGGACTATAATTGTTGCATTATTATATGAAATAAATGTTTAATTTTTAAAGAAACTGTTTTTCAAAGTGGCTGTACCATTTGCTGTTCCCACCAGCAATGTAGGAAAGTTCTGCTTGCTCCACACCCTGGCCAACACTTGGGGCTGCAGTCTCTAATTTTAGCCATACGGGTAGTTGTGTGGTGTTATCTTGTGATTTTAATCACAGGTCTCTGATGACGGTGGATGCTGAACTTTTTTCATATACTTACTTGCCATCTGTACATCTTCTTGTATGACATTTCTTTCAGATCTTTAGCCCATATTTTCATTGGGTTATTTATCTTCTTATTATTGAGTTGTAAGAGTTATTTGTATTTTCTGGACATAGGTCCCTTCTCAGATGTATGTATTGCATATGTTTCCTCCATGTCTTTGGCTTGCCTTTTCATTTGGTTAGTGTTGTCTTTAAGAGAGAGAAAATTTTGAATTTTGTTCATGTATAGTTCATTAAATTTTTTATTTTATGGTCCATACTATCCTAAGAATTCTTTTCCTATCCCAAAATCTCATTATAATTTTTATGTTTTCTAGAAGTTTTATACTTTCAGCCTTTACATGTATGATTATGATTCATTTCAAGTTAATTTCTGTATATGGTTAAGGTAGAGTGTTATCTAATTGTTGTTATCTAATTGTTCCAGCACCATTTGTTGAGAAGTCTCCCCACTGAATTACCCTGGCACCTTTGTTGACAGTTGACCCAGTTATGTGTGGGTCTGTTTCTGCCACTCTACCCTTTTCTGTCCTTATCTCACTGCCACACTGGCTGGTTCCTGTAGCTTTATGCAAGGTCCCAGGTCAGTGTCTGTCTCATCCCAGGGTCCCTGCCAATCAGGCCCAGAGGCAGGGCCCTTGGGAGAGTGCCTGCCTGAGATTGAAGCCTGGCCTTAACCTGATATCCCAGGTCACCTGCATTTGCATTAAAGTTTCAAAATGATCTCCTTGCCAAGTAAAGTCTGTGTATGTTTATATTCTACGTTCACCTCACTTTTAGAGTTCTCTCAGGCTTTTCTTCCTTCTCCTCCTCTCTCCAGCGCTGACCCCAAAAACCCTTTGAGTTAGAAAACAAAAATGCAAGTGTCCACCTTTTTAAGGGGTACCTTTCAGAAACTTTTCTGAAGAACTGAAAAGAAGAACTACATAATGGAAACCATTTTTGCAGCCTCCAGCATGGCCATTTATCTCAATAACCATTTCATTTAAAATGTGGGCCAAACATATAAATCATATCTTGAAAGAAAATATGTTGGTGCCACAGAAATTGCCCTGTATTCTTACCACCTAATTTGAAAAATGTGTTTTGAAGCTTGGAAGAAAGCAAACAAGCCTGGGGCCCAGCCATCCTTCTCCCTCACATCTCTTTCCTCCATTTCTTCATTCCATCCCCAAAATAAATCCTTGCTACTCCCCAAACTAAGCAGAGAAGCTGAAGCATATAGGACACACCCTGGTAAGTCATTCGCTGCTGCTGCTATTTTGAGTGCTCCCATCTTTGAGTGTAGTTCATGAGGGGTTGAGAGTCAAAGGCAGGATGCTCCTCATCGGTCCATGGAGTGACCCCTGTCAGAGCACAGCCACCCTTGTCTTTAGGCCATTAACTTGAATTGGAGTTATTAGGTATCTGTGCTCACTTAGGATTTGGCCAGAGGGAGGGTGCTAAATATAGCAGAGCCCTGAGGCCCATTTTCCAGACTAACCACACAGGGAGCCACTGGGCAGCCTATACCGTGGGCTAGGAATTCCAGGGTCTCCCAGTTTTAATCTCACCGAGGAGTCTGTGGTTAAAATGGCAGCGTTTCCCCTGTAGCAGGTTTCTTATTTTGCTTTGCAGAACTTCCTGGGAGGGAAAAACAAAGGAGATCAACAGGTGCCGAGCCCCTGTGCACTGTGGCTCGCAGAGCGCTTCCTGTGGCCAGTGCTCTCTCCCAGAGTCCCCCAGGGGCTTCAGTAAGCCCTCTCTTTACACTGCATTTTTTTCTGGTTGTGGAAGTCCTATGGGAGCATCTAAGGTAGAGAATAAAATTAATACCCATAATTCCACCACTTAGAGGTTCTGGTTTGCTTCTTACTTACATAGACTTTTGTTGTTGTTTAACCATGCATGCATGTGGCTATGGTCAGACCAATCATAGTTTTATTTCCTCTTTTCATTTTATAATTCCTGATCATGTCCCCACATCATTAAAACTTGCTTGAAAACATGCTTAATGCCTGCCTAATACTCATCCTACACATGGACCAATCTCTCCCATCACCTCACCTCATAGTGGGGGGATTCCAGCCCTGACAGCAATTTCTGTTTTCTGGCCCAGAGGATCGCCTGGTTCTCCTGTTCCCCATGGAACTGATGTTCTCCCCTGTTCCTACGTCCCTCCTCCCCAGTCTTAGTGGCCCCTTCGGCCTCTGGTGGGAAGGCGAAACCAGGAGCCCTTCCTCAAGTGCATGTCATGGAGCCTCCCTGCCACTGGATGGCCTGCCTGAGATCTGCACTCCCCAGGCCTGCCTTGCTCTCCATTCTGCCTCCTTCCGGCCTAGTATCTGCTCTCTGCAGCCTGTTCTCCACCACTTCCCTCCTGTACCTCCTTTAAGATGAGACGTCCTAGACACCCTCTTCCAGGACACCCTGTCCCTGTCTCTTCATGTTTCAAGTGTGAGCTGAGTGCTTGGTGCTGGAGCAGAGTTCAAGAACTGCTGAGCACACCCCGCACTTCTCAGAGTGGGTGGGCCAGTCCTTTTCCCTGGATCCAGGTTCTGAAGTATGAGGCCATTTTTTTTCAGACCTCCCTTTTTAGCAATTGTAGCCCAGAGCATCGTTGTAGGGGGACCAGGGAAAATTGCAGGCAGTGTGCATAGGCCCAGGCCCTGCCTCCTCCGCGAGCCTTTGATCAGCGGCGCGGGCTGTAGGCAGACAGAGGCATCCTCCGACCCCACCTCAGCAGCGGAGGCCCCATTCTGCCACCAGCATAAAACATTTCCTTTCTCCCTTTTCTCCTCTCACCACTGGCAGCCCCGTGTGCTTCGTATAAGTCATTATTTGCACCTTCCAGCTGCCTCAGCCATGACTGTTTCTTTCTAGTTAACCTTGCTCATGGAATCCCTAGAGCAATGGGGTCATGAGGAAGTGCACGCAGGGCCCATGAATTGGCACCTTTGGGGGTGGGGGTGGGGATGGGAAAGGCTGGCGATAAGTTCTCCACCAGAAGGCTCTAGAGCTGGAAGTTGCCCCAGAAGTTCTCGATAACCCCCATCCTCCTTCCATCCCCCAGCCCAAAGCTGTCTGGTGTCTGAAGGCAAGTTTGAGGCTGGGGTTCCCTAAGAAGAGTTAGGTCTCAATTCCTCCCCCAAATCTGGTGTCCCGCAGAGGCCAGGCTAGAGGAGGTGGTGAGTGGGTGTAAGGGCAGGATGGCAGGTGGGTATCTTTCAAAGGAGAGGTGCCAAAGTGGGGGCATGGAATAAGAGGGGGTGTGGACCCCTGAGCGTGCGATCGGGGAAGAGGAATCTTCACCCCACTGGGGAAGGTGAGTGGCCTGGGGTTATAATGGGAGCCAGGCCCTGACTGCCCGGCACAGAGAGCAAGGACACTCGGATGTCCCCTGCAAGGCATGGGTTGTCAGTCCCCAGGGGAGCCCTCCCCATCCGCTCCAGCCTTCTTCGTGCAGACTCTCCACTCTCTTCTTCCCTCTTGTCAGTCCCCTGTGGGCATCATCTGCTCACACCAGCAGGTGTCGGCCGTTCACACCAGCCACCCTTGGCCAAGGGGCAGAAGGATCTTGAAACTTTTGATCCCATGGTCACCGGGGGACTGTCCTCCTTACCCCCTAGATTCTAGACTTACTGTGAAAGAGGGTGGGGCTGCTCCCGAGTTGGTTCAGCTGTCCATGGTGGGACAGGGGCTCCAGGGGCATCTGGGGACTGGGGAGTCAGAACCTGAGTCTTTACCCAGTAGCACTTCCTGGTCCCCCCACTACCCCAGGCACATACTACATGGGTGGGTCACAGGTTAGCCTGCAAGGCCACCATCTAGAGAAGTCCCATAGCTGCGAAGTATAGAGCCTTCTCTCTGACCAGCACCAATCCTGCCTTGGGGCTTCTTGGGGTCCAGAAGCAACAATTTTCCACAACTCTCCATCCTGTGGCTTCATTTGAGACCCTACGGTGGCATCCAGGAAGGAGAATAAGGTACCATGGTCTGGAGCTAAGGCCTTACTCGGAAAGTGGCCCTGCTGCCCCTTATCCCAGGGGCTCCCACCAAGAGATGACGGCAGCCCTGCCCCAGTGTCCTTTGGGGCTTGGAGGCCAAGGGCATGACTTGCCAGAAACCACCTGTATCGAGGGACCCTTTCTTTGCTGTTTGATTCTTGGGTATTATATTTGCCCCCCAAATTCCCCTTTCTTTTCTCCACTGTGGAATCACGTCCAGAGAAGATGGTTCTGAATCGCTACTCATTCTAAAGCTGTGTATCTGGTGAGGCTCTGCACCAGGGCTGGGCGCACAGGGGTATACCAGCGGACTGGGCCCTGCCCTCCCGTGGCTCAAGGTCCTACTGTACAGGGAGTCAGGCAGATGCACTAACAGAAATGTGGTGACGGATTACAGTAGGTTCTCTGAAGGAACCAAATGGGTTGTCTGAGCTGGAGAATGCAGGGGAGGCTCTTTGAGATGGGTGATCGGGAAGACACCAAGAGCTGTGCACAGCCGGCTTACGGTGCAGAATCCTGGGCGGGGTCTCCCATGCCAAAGGAAAGCGTGTGTGGGCCCTGAGGAAGGAGAGCTTGGGGAGGTCAGCAGGGCCAGGGCATGGGGACCAGTGGCCCAGAAATGAGTATGGATTGCACTCTCCCTATGTGCCAGGAGAGGCCCTTAAAGGCTGTAAAACCGGGGCACGACGCTATGGGATTGTTTTCTAAGAAAGCCAGTCTGATGCTGTGTGGGGTGTGGGTGGGAACACTACCACAGGGCTGTGGAGACTCAAGGTGAGCAGCTGGGGGTCAGCAGTATCTGAGGAGGTGGATCCTGTTTCCTCATGGGCACCTGGAGCCTGCACAGTGGCCCCAGAAACAGCCCTGCCTTCCTCCTGGGGGTCCCAGCAGTGTCTGTACCCAGCAAAGAATCATGCCTGCAAGGACCCAGCAAGGAAGTGTCAGGAGCAGGCGAGGTCTAAATATTTCCATTTTTTTTATTAAAAAATAGACAAATGCCGAAACCGGGTTTCAAGAACTGTGGTAATTTGAAATGTTTACATTTAATAAATGAACACTTTTAACACGCACACAGATATAATTGTGCCGTTCACAGGATAATTACAGTGTTTATAAAAGAAAAACCTTGGTCCATAGTGCAGTCCAGAAATAGGACACAAGTTTGAAACCGAATGACAGACAGCTCTGCTCCAATGTGTTCTCTCCTTTGCAGAGCAGAAAGTGAAACCTTGAGGCCCTCTGGGGGTGTGCGGTCCAGCCACACACTTTCCCTGTCTCATGATGAGCTCCGATGGTTAGGAAGTTCTCCTGGTTTAGAGCTGCGGGCCCAGACGCTGCTGCAAAGCAGGGTTGGTTCCGGCCCTGACCATGGGGACAGGCCCCCCAGCTGGCCCAGAGTGGGGCAGCCTACTGCCTGTCTGAGCCCACAGTCCAAGCCTCAGGGCAGGAGCTTAGGATCAGCTGCGTGAAAGGGGGCAGAAGACAGATGTGGGGACCCAGGAGGCAGTACAGGCAGAGGCTGGTCTTGCCTTTCAGCCCCGTGTTTGCTTGTGGTTCCTGAGTGCGCCGTGGGCCCTGGGCCCACCCCTTGTGTCAGTATCACAGTGTAGGTCCAGGAAGCAGACTTCAGACTGTCCTTCACTGGGTTTTAGAAGGAAGCATTAACAAGATGGAAGTGTGAGATAAGGTGGGAAAAGCCTTTCTCCTACCCCTAACCAGCCATTCGAGGTCTCCTTGGCAGTTACGTCGTTTCCTCTCAGTTTGAGTGGCCTACGTTCTAAAACGGTGTGGTCTCAGCAGCGTCCTCCAGGCTCCTCGGAAGACCGTGTGCAGGCGGCATTCACTGAATGACTCGCTGCTGTGCAGACAGACCGCATCTTCCGTTGATCCACTGGGGGACATTTGGGTTGCTGCCACATTTCGACTATCATGGGTGATGCCATGCGCATTAACGTAGAAGTTCTTATGTGGACATAGGTTTTCATTTCTCTTGGGGGTACCCCTAGAGTGGAATTGCTGGGCCACATGGTAGCTCTCCGTCCAACTTTCTGATGAACTGCCGTCTGTTTTCAAAGTGGCCACACCCTTTGACATCTCCCCCTGTGGCATGTAAGGGCTCTGCTTTCTCCTGATCACAACCAGCACTTGCTGGTGTCTGGCTTCTCGATTAAAACTGTTGCCGTGGGCGCAAAGTGGAAATCTCCTTGTGGTTTTGCTTTGCATTTTCCTGATGCCTAATGATATACAAGCATCCCTGTATCTTCGAGCTTCTCAGCCACTCACATATCTTTCCTGGAGAAATGTGTGTCTAACTCCTTCGTTCATTTTTAATTGGGTTACTTGCCTTTTATCATTGACTTGTCAATGGTCTAGATGCAAGTTCATTATCAAGATGTATGGTTTGCAAGTATTTTCTTTCAGAGTTGTCTTTTCACTATAATAGTGTTCTTAAACATACTCTTTTAAAAAGTGTTTAATATTGATAAAGTCCAATTAATTGTTTTGTTGCTGTGCTTTGGATTATTTCTTTTGATACAACTTTTAAATATGTAAAACACTTCCTTGATGCTAAAGGTAAAAGGTAAGCTCAGAGCAATCTCCTGGCACCCAGTCCCTGCAGGTGCTTGTTTAAATCAGTTTGTGTTTATTTGTACAAAAGACAGAAAGAACTCCAGCCCTGGCCACTGGCTCAGTTAGTTGGAGTGTCATCCTGTACTGCAAAAGGCTGCGGGTTCCATTCCCGGTCAGGGCACACACCTAGGTTGCGGGTTCAGTCCCTGAGTACAGGAGGCAACTGATCGATGTTTCTCTCTCTCCCACCCTTAAAAAAATCAATGAACAAATCCTTGGGTGACGATTAAATTTTTTAAAAAATATTGTCTCTCTCTTTACATAACAGGTGGAATGCCATAGATACTCTGCATTTTTTTTTTTTTCATTGAATTTTGGAAACCACCTCCTATCAGTGCATTGAGCTCTTTCTCACTGTGCTTTAGGGCCGCAGTGTCCATGGTGTGGACGCACAGTGAGTGGTTTAATTAGCTCGTTCCCCCCGGGTCATTTAGTCTTTTCCTGTAATTAATCATGCAGCAATGAATGCTGTCCTTTTGTGTGTGGAGGTGCACCTTTAGACAGACTCCTGAAAGTGAGCTTGCTAAGTCAACAGTTAAGACATAGTAGTTCCACCAGCCGTAGCCAGACTTTCCCTACATAGAGTTACACTGTCCACGTCCCACCAGCAGCATTTCCCTGCAGGCTCACCAACAGAATGTGCTGCCAAGCGTCAGGATTTTTGCCAATCTGATAGATAAGGCAGTGTTCCCTCTGTGTTGCTTTTCTAAAAAATCAAATTTATTGTGTAGCATTTCTAAAAAATCAACTTTATTAAAGTGTAATTTTCATACAATAAAGTGCACCCATTTAAATGTAGAGTTTAGCAAGTTGTAACAAATGATGTACTTTCTGTCACCCTAGATTAGTTTGCTACAATTCCATATAAACGGAGTCACAGAGTCCACTGTCTTTTGTGGTGGGCTTCTCTGACTCCGTGTAAGGAGTCCGAGGTTAGTGTACGCTGCTGTGCGCGCCAGTGGTTTGTTCCTTTGATGGTCAGTGGAGTCCACTCTGTGGCCATCCCACGGTGTCTCTGCCTGTTGACGAACGTCTGGGTCGATTCTAGTTTGTGCCTGTCATGAACGAGGCTGCTGGGACTGCTCTTGCTCAGCCGTCTTGCGAGCATGAATTTTCCTTTCTTTGGGGAAACAGGAGTGGAATGCGGGTCCTGCGGTAAGTGTGTTTCACTTCCTCAGCCGTCAGGCCCTTCTCGCGAGCGGTGGCGCCGGCCGCCGTGCCCACTAGCGGCAGTGTCTGAGTTCCCAGCCTCTTTCCTTTCAGCCTTTCTAGAAGGTGGGATGTGCTGACTCTTTGTGGTTTAGATTTGCATTTCCCTGAAGACAAAGGATGCTGAACATCTTTTTAGGTTCTTATTGGCCATTGCTGTTCCTCTTTTATGAAGTGTCTCTTCAGATCTTTAGCTCATTTTTTAAAAATCAGGTTGCCTGTCTCTATTGTTGAACTGTAAGAGTTTTCTGCATATTCTGGACGCAAGTCCTTTGATACATAGTATGAATGTTTGCTCCTAGGCGGGGGTTTGCTTTTTCACTTTCATGGTGTTGTCTTTCAGAGACCAAGATTTTGTGAGGTCCCAGTCAGTTTTTCTGGTTGGTATTTTTTGTGTCCTAAGAAATTTTAAAATTTCTATTACTCTGATTAAGGCTGAGCATCAGCCTGCTTTAAAAAGAAATCAGTTTATTGGTCCTTCTCTTGATTTTTAAGAACTGTGTGTACATGAGGGAGATTAGCTATTTGTGGTATGTGACTGTGTTTTCTGCCAGTGTGTGTGTTTCTTCAGCTTTGCTCATAGTGTATTTTCCGTGCACAATTTCACACATTTTTACGTATTCCAATGTATCTGCCATTACTGCTTATGGATTTTAGGTCAGGCTCCCCACTCCCAGGTTATAAAGGAATTCACCTGTTTGCATCTAGTTAGTGTATATATGGTTTCATTTCTACATTTAGATAATCTGTTCCATTTGGAGTTTATTTTGATGTTCAGTGAAAGGTATGGAATCCATTTGATCATTTTGAAAATGACTACCCAGTTGTCACCATACCATCTATTAAAAAGTCCACTTTTTTCTAGTGATTTGAGGTTACATTACCCAGACCTTTATCATCAAAATACTAAATTCTTGTATGTACTTGGACATTCTATTCTGTTGTTTCTGGACTCATTTCGTCCCGCTGGCCCTCCTATCTATGCTCCCGCTAACAGAGCCCTCTTAATTACAGACGTTATGACGTGTTTAAACATATAGCCAGGGAACCTCCTCATTGCTCTTCTTCCTTCTAAAGGTTTTCCTAAACAATCTTGCCTTTTTTACACATAAACTTTAGAACCAGCTTTTCTAGCTCCAGAAAAGGTACTTGTTGATTTTTAAGGATCGAGCCTGTGTTAAATTCATATATGAGCTTGGGAAAAGTTGACACCTTGATTGGTGTTGAATCTTGCCATACATCAACGGGTGCCCATCTGCCCACTCTTTGTGAGACTCCCATGAGGCTGTTACAGGACTGTTTTGAAGATATTTGGGTTTTTTTCTCCCCCATAGAGATGTTGTACATTTCATGTTAGGTCTATTCCCTTGGAGTTTATCTTTTTCATTGCTCTCACAATGAATGTGTTCTTCCCTTTCATTACATTTCTAATAATTGTTTCTATAATTTGTCATTAATGTTTTCTCTTATCTCACTGAGTGCTCTTTTTTGTCCATATTCATCTTACTATTTTCTTGGGCTTTCTATGTATACTTGCATGTCACCTGCAAAAAAAGATCATCCCTTCCTTACAGTATGGACATTTTTAAAGCTTTGCACTTCATATTCCCAAATATTTTTTTTAAAAATTTATTGCCAATGTATATTCCTCCTAGAATTGTTTGACCACACCCTTCTCAGTACAGAGTATTAACATGTATTAACATTTTTTAGAAGCTTTGCCAATTTAATAGAACCTTCATTTATTAGAGCACTCCCTGGGCCTCTTCTCTGCCAGAAGCTGTGCGGACCCTGTAGGGAACAGACAGACCTTAGTCCCCTCCGGGGGTCCACAGTCTAAGAGGAGATGAGGCTTACGTTTCCCACCCCAACTTTATTGAGTAACAACTGACAAACAGAAATTGTGTATTTGTAGGTTGTGCACAACATGCCGATTTAACATGTGTAATTGTGACCTGATTACCAGTCAAGTTAATACATTCTTCACCTCAGACTTTTTAAACATTTTTTGTTTATAGTTGGTATACAATATGGTTTGAAATTATCTAAATGTGATCATCCCACTAATTCTAGCAATCATCTGTCACCGTGCAGACTGACCGCAATATTATTGACTATAATCCCCTTCATCTTTGTCCCCCAGCCCCTCCGACACCCTTTCCTTTGGTCTCTGTTTCTTTAAGTCTGTATTTGTTTTGTTATGTTTTTTGGATTCCACATATAAGTGAAAACATATGGTATTTGTCCTTCTCTGAGTTATTTCACTTTGTGTAAATAACCTCTAGGTCCCTCCATATTGTGGTAAATGGCAAGACTTCATATAACATCCCATCCCATGTTATGATCACATCACACCTCCTTTGCCCATTCTTCTAGGACACACCTTGGCTGCTCCTGGGTCTTGACTATTGTAAATAACTCTGCAGTGCACATATATTTTCTAATTAGTGTTTTCATTTTCTTTGATAAATACCCACAAGTGGAATTACTGGGTCATACAGTAGATCTATTTTTTAGTTTTTTGAGCACCCACCATACTGTAGCTGCATCAGTTTTTAGTCCCACCAACAGTGGACAAAGGTTCCCCTTTCTCCACATCCACGCTATCATGTTATTTGTTGACTTTTTGGTAATTGCCATTCTGACAGGTGTGAGGTGGTATCACACTGTGGTTTTGATTTCCATTTTCCCCATCAGTGATGTTGAGCATCTCTTCATGTGTCTGTTGGCCATCTGCATGTCATCTTTGGAGAAACGTTTTCTCATATCCTCTGAATAGAATATTTGTTTTTTGTTATTGAGCTGTATCAGTATCTTACATATTCTGGATATTAACCCCCTATCAGCTATATCACTGGGGAATACATTTTCCCATTCAGTAGTTTGCCTACCTATTTGTGTGTGTGTGTGTGTGTGTGGTGAGAACACTTAAGATCTTTTAGCAAATCTGAAGTATCTAATACAGTATGTATTAACTATAGTTCCCATGTTGTACATTAGATCCCCGCAACTTATTCCTCTTGTAACTGAAAATGTGTGTCCTTTGACCAAAATCTCCACACTTGCCCCAGCCCCTGGCCACCCCACCCACCTACTCTCTGGTTCTGAGTTCAGCTCTTTCAGATTCTACATGTAAGTGAGATCACACTGTATTTGTCAAGGCTGAAGTTTCTGGAAATTTTAAATTAGGACTGCTGCTGTCTTCCTGAGCCCAGCTGATATGAAAAGGACTGGCTGCCTCAGTGGAGGATCCCATCTCAGGCCCAGGGAGCTCACTCTGGAAAATCCCCAAGCACTTACATTAAATCCATCCCCTACTCCTTCTGTAGAGTCCCATCATAATAAGCCCTTTGGGTGCCTTACTCAATCCCCTACACAGCCTGGACCTCCCATACTCAGGCCAGCTCTCTCTCCCCCCTACTGTGTGCCAAGGACCCTTCCTCACAAGAGAGATCCAGCAAAATGAAGGGTAGCTCCTGCTCTCCATACAACCCTTCTCTGGGACCCCAGAGTCTTGCGAACAACTTCATTGCCCATTTGCAGATGGCATAGCTCATTACTATAGACTCTGCCCAGCCCTGAAGGGTGGCTTCCCAGGAGGTTGTGGAGGGTCAAGGCCACCTCTTCCATGCAGCCTGCCTGCCCCAACCCTACAAGTAGTCCAGGAAGCTCTTTTTGTTCACATAACCTTTCCCCCACACACCTGGGCTCCCAGCTCTGCACCTTACTCGGTGTATGATCCCAGACAAGCTGCCTGACTCCTCTGAGCTTGTTTCCATCTGCACCTTACAGGCTGTTGTGAGGAGTGTAGGAAGGACTATTGCATCAGGTCTGCACAGCTCATGGCCCAGGGACAGGCTCCATAAGTGGGTGTTTATTGAATGATGTAGTGAAAGAATGAATGAGTTCTACTGGCAAACCCTCCAATGGCTTGTTTGCCTGCTCAGATGGTCAGAACTGGAGGATCACCAGGTCCAGGGGCTCGTAAGTGCAGCCTTCATTCCAAATGCAGCCACCTTGCCCCCTATCACTGAGACCCACTCCAGGAGGCAGGCCCAGGAGTTTTCAAGCCCTACTGAGGATAAGCTGGGCCCCGGGGAGGGCAGGGCCTGCCTGGCCACACTCAGGCCGCTGAACCCCAGACTGGGCTTCTCCACATTCTGACCCTGCTCCTGCAGGCAGCAGGGTGTTGGCCTTGCAGTCTCATCCCGGTGTCCGCAGACAGTAAGATGTATATGAAAATGGGGGCAGGGTATGAGAGGCACACCCAGCAGCCCTCAGGCGTGGGCTGCTGGGTCCTCAGAGAGAGGAAATTTCCTTCTCTTATTTATTTTCCATATCCTTGACTTTGAAAGCCAAGCTGGTGTTGATATTTACCTTGGCTGGGCCTCCCTGTCTCCCCGGGCCAGCCTCATGTAAACATGATGTTCCTTCTCTCGGCTCAGCTAGCATTGAGGTGGCCTTTTGCAACCAGTTCTAGGAATTCTGAAAGTCTGGAGGCGTAAGTTCAGAGACCAGCCCCCTAGGGAACCCAGGGTATGAGGGGCCTAAGGGCCTCTGTGCTGGCCAGAAAGAGTGAGCTAGCCTAAGAGGCCAGCGGACCGTGCCTCCCTCCACTTCTCCCAGTTTCTGTGGGGGGGAGCCTATTTTCCCCATGTGCACATTTCTCCCCACCTCAGGCCAGACTCAGAAGCCACAAGCTCCCCAACTATACACACTGAGACAGGCAAGATCTGGCTGTCTGCACTGTCCTGCCCAGGCGCCCACTGGGGCTGGTGGGGAGAAGGCTTACTGTGGAGAGGCAGCCGGTTCTTAAGCATCTGGGGCATGTGGCTTTTCGTCTGCTTGGCACCTGGACCACGGTTCACATGGATGATGGAGCAGACCACCTGGGGTGGGAGCCTATGGAGACGGGACATGTGTGCACAGGCTGGCTGGGCCCCTTCAGCAAGCGCACAGCCCAAGTCCCTGCCCTCAGGGAGCTTGCCTTCCACAGAGCAGGTGGATGGTGAGAAGGGCACCATTAAAAAGAAGGCAATCTGGGGTCATGGTCAGGGCCACAGAACCAAGAGAGCAGGCACTGACTGGGTCAGGGGTGGTAGCTCTGCAGGGGGTGCTGGAGAGCTGAGGAGAGGTCGTACTCCTCAGGGCCAAATCCCAACTCTCCTCCCTGGCTCTGCCACTGGTTGGCTCACTTACCAGATATCTCTTGGGCAAGTAAGTGACTTCATTTCTTTGAGACTTGCTTTCATTATACAAGAAATGAAGTTGTAAGTCTGAGTGACAAGGGAGTGTGTCACTTGCAGGTGGAAGCCATTTTTCCTTTGGCTTGATGACACAACTACAGAACTCTTGAGCATCAGTGGGCAGCATGGAGCCACTGAACACTCTGCTGAATGTCTCCCTTCTCCATGCAGATCTGGGACATGAGTGACGACGAGACCGTCTGACACAGCCCGCCCTCATGCTGCCACCTCCTCCCTGCTGGGGGCTTTCAGTGGCCGGAGCAGGACTGCCACCCTAAGACTGGTGACTCTGGGCCTTGCATCCCTCTAACCTTGCTGGTCCCTTCCTCTCCGTACCTTGAGGACCAGGGGCCCTCCCTCTGCTGCCAGGAGCTTCCTTCCGGTGCTCTCCATTTCTCATGCTTCATGACCCTACCAGTTCTGAGCTAAATAATAACCTTGGCTTTGGCATTGCTATCAACCTGGGACTTGGTTCCCTCCACGAGCAGTTTTTTCTTGTTGTCACAGTATTTGTTTGTTTGATAGTCAAGATCCCCAAGACCCTTTCCACCTTGGCCCCCATGGGGTGATGGAGAAAAGACTCCGAACAAAGACTAAATGTGGAACCGACAAGCCAGCTTCCCCTAGAGAACATGTGGGGCTGCCCTGTAAACCCCATCCCTGCCCATCTGCTACCTGGCCCGGCCCTCACCTGACACTGCTCCCTCCCTCCTGGGGCGCCTCTTGGTGTCTATCAGAGGTTCTGACTTCAGCGTGGGTGATGGCTGTGTGTCTGCCTCCATCTGTGGCCCGGTGTCCAGCAGGCAGTGAATTTCAAATGGGCTTTGCCATGTGTCACTCAGGCTTGGACTGATTTTTTATCCTCAGTCTGCACATGCGTGACACCCACAGAGGTGGGTGTGGAAGCCTCAGAGAGAGAGGAGGTACCCTTCTCATGATTTTTGCCCCTGTGTTATCGGCCATAGTCTCCAACCTACGTAGTCTCCTGGAGCCTCCACTGCCCCTGCGGAACCAGAGTCAAAACTAGACTAGAATTTCTGTAGGTTAGGTTTTAAAGGATGCTTCTCGCCGAGTTAAAATTATGGTTTTCCAGTCATCCAGGGTGTAGACAGGGGCACCTCTGTACACAGGCACAGGGCTGCTGAGCCCCATCACTCTTCCCAGCAAAAGCCCTGGTGCCGTCACTCCAGGACCTAAGGCCACACGTACAGTCCATGGTTTAAGAGCACTTTATTATTGTTCTTAAGGCTACTTTTAAGTACAAAAAAAAGATGGCCTGCCAAACCTTTTTTTTCTTCTTCTTCCAGGAAAAACAGGCCACAGAGAATGGTATATTACAGATTTACAAACATGGAGAGAACTGTCCGAACACACTGCGGATGGCGTGGCTCTGTGAAGAACGCACTGTGCTCCTCCCGAGGCCAGGGAGTGTGTCCTCACCCAGTGAAACGTTTGGTTCCCGCTCCCCGTCTGCCCGGGGCCCCCTCCAGGGTACTGCCTATCCCAGATAGGTCAGTGCACCAGGGACCTGGGCATCAGCACCGCTGTCCCCTCCCGAAGCCGTGCCCGCGTCACCGACAGCTGTCTGAGGAGCTGTTCTTCACAGAGCCCGCCGGCAGCGGGATGGTTTCCTGTGGCGACGCTCAGTAGCCTGTAGCAATAACAAACTAGTGGCTATTAAGGCAGATGCAGTGTTCTCATAGAATAACTGTGTTCCTGCACTTTTACAGACAAATCTACGACAAAAAAAAGATCAACTTTTTTTTTCCAAACAAAAAAAAATATGAATGATTACAATAGGAACGGGAAAAATTAAATAGCTACATATCATTAACAAATTAATTGTTCTTCAAAAAATACCTACAAATTTCTCTGTACATTCTTTACGCACAGCGTAATGATGGTCTTAAAGTTACCTATATAAAAAAAGTGTTCTCAACGATTTTTCCTACAGAAAATACAGGGGCCTGAATGCGAAAGCCTGGAAGCCCAGTTAAGTGGGAGTGAAATGTGTGCAGGGGCGAGAGGACAAGGCTGTTCTTTCCCGTTTCCAAAGACCTGCAGCCACCCTGTGACCACAGCAAGAGCCAATCCTCCAACCTTTTCACCCAGTGCCAATTTTCAAAATGAACCAACTAACCTGTATTTTTCTCATACGGAAAACCAGCCTTGAGGGCTCCGTGAGTCCACAATTCCTTGTGGGTGAAGTGGTCACGCCAGTGTCACCTGGCCAGGTGACGACAGGCCCTCTGGTGAGCGAGGCTGGAATGCAGCCCGGTGGAGGGGCGGGGGGTAGACACGTGCGTTTACCAAGAGCAGCAGCTGCTGGACAGCCACAGCTGTGTCTGTCATGCTTTCTTCTTCACCTAAGGTCTAGTTAGTAGCTATTACTATAGCAAACGATAATAAATGCAGCCATAACTGTATAAAGTCAGAGGAATGTATACTGCCTTGGCCCCAGCGTACGAGGAAGCACACAAAATAGCACATCACAGATTGTCAGTAACCTGCTGTTTAGCCAAGAGAGTTAAAGGGAGAGTTTCTGCATGGAGAGCAGTGGGTAAACACAAATCCCAACTGCCCTGGGAACTAGTAATAAGCAGACAGGGGTGCAAAAAATAAATGACGCGGTCAGCCTGCAGCAAAAATTCCAGCATCCTACACCACGGCTGACCGACGAGCGACTCGATGCCCTTTGTCAGGGCCTGCCAGGGGCCGCCCGACCCCACACTACTTGGGAGCAACATGAATATCAAATACAAATCTTAGAGTACAACTGTACCAGCAGTAAGTATATCTAGGACTGTAACTGACAAAAATAGACTAATTCTGAACAGAAGCTAGTAAGTATTAAGGTTTGTGTTTACTGTCTATACAATTAATAGAAACCAGCTATTTTTCTCCCTTAAAACATGCATCACGTTTAAAGCACTACGGAACCTCCAGCCTCAGCTCTAGTCTAACAAACTGCAGTGTTCAGAAAAAGTAAAATGCCCGTGATTGGTGGAGTCTGCAGTCCAGTTGCAAGCACCTGAAATCTAGAGAGAAAGACCTATAACCTGTATGAGACTTCCCCTTCCAAAGCTGTTTTGTCTAAATTTAAAAAACAACAAACACACAAATGGTCAGAAATGTCAGCCTTAAACCCTTCGTTTTTCAGCAGTTTGCCCTCAGAGTATTAGCATCTCACATAAAGTTGTCAAGCAGGCAACTCTAGTCCTCCTCCAATAGTGCAAATCAGACACAACAGTCCTCTGTTCTCTTCAAGTAGACGCACACACAAGCACACGTGCGGGCTGGACCGAACAAGCCACAGGAGCTAAGCCACACACGCCCCAGTCTCAAGAAGCAAATGGAAAAACAAAGCGTTTGGGTCACCAATGTCATGGCTTGTGACTGAGAAAGTGCGCGCCATGGAGTCCTGGCCCTGGGGGGCGGCAGACCTGCATCAGAGGTTTCTTTGGTAACTGAGGCAGGAAGTTAGGGTGCTACGTGAGACAGGTGTTCCACATGCCGTTCCTGCTGTGGTGTTTGAGGGCCCTGGTGCACGGATACCAAGCAAGCACAAAAACAGAACAAAAATCCCACTGACATGGTTTTTGCGTAAACCATCCCTTCCCTTCCCCCCACCCCACTCCCATGAACTTTTTTTTTCTGTTTTTTTTTGTTTTGTTTTGTTTTTTTTTGTTTTGTTTTTTTAAGCACTGACTGTTCAAAGCTCAGGCAAACCATGCAGATTGACATCTTGCTCGAGGATGGTACCCCCTTCAGGAGACCACAGACGGGGAGTGACTGTGGCTGACCATGTGGGCAGAGGGGCTAGCAGACTGGCCCCTGCGTGAGGCCGACTCAGGGCTGCTGGCTGCGCCGTCCTTGGCCGCCTTGATCTGAAGCCACGTGTCTCCCAGGGCTTTGGCGAAGTGGTCATCCACAGAGCCCGTGATGGACACCGAGTTGGGTGCCGGCTCAGGCTCCTTGTAGTTCTTGCCCAAGCTCCTGCGGAAATGCTCCTCTACCACGGGGTCACAGGTGGTGGTGGCTGTGGGGGAGCAGGACAGCAGTCAAGGCTCGATCTGAGGACAGAGGGCCCTTCTCCACAGCTTAGTTGGGCACATATCTCTGAACCTGTAACATGCCTGCCGCCCTGGGCTAGCTATGAGCTCAGAGAGAGCGTGGTGTCCCGTGATGGCAGAGCCTATTTTTTACCCCAACTAGAGAAAGACCCCGAAGGTCAAGGTCAGTGTGTGTCTTCTCTTTCCCACCCAAGCCAGGCACAGTGCTAGGGGCATATGCACTCTGAAAATTCCACTTTTTCAGTCTCAATTAGAAATAAGCTCCAGGAGCTAGAGGTTCCCATCGATAGCCTGAGATGGAAGGAAGCAAACTCCACTAGAGGTCATGGGGACTGAGGAAGCCCAAGCCCACCTGGCCACCCCCACCCCTGGGACACTTACAGCTCGGGGCCCTCCGGTAGCTGGCCGGGCCAGCCACACAGCCACTGTGCGCGATGGGGCAGTGGGAGAGGTTGCAGTTGCGGGCACTGGCAGAAGCGCAGGTGATCACTGAAGGCCGGTTCTGGGGAAAGGAGAGACTGGCGTCAGGCTTGGGCTTGGGCAGACAGCATTCGGCTTCCCCAGCCAGGGACCCTGGTCCTCAGACACCCGCCACACTGAGGCAGGGGCACCCCTCCCGCACCACAGCTGTGCACTCATCCTGCCTGGAGAGCCAAGTGTTGCCCACCACCTCGGCACCCAAATCCCCTATTGTTGGACCCCAGCTCCTGCACGCAGGGCCCTCCCCAGCACCCACCACCACTCTCTGCTGCTGTGAGCTCGTCCTGGAGGCCCTCTGGACCAAAAGCAAGTTGAAGTCCAGCCCACCTGCAGCCACCTACTTCAAAACTGGAATCCGTGCTAAAGGACAGCAGCGAGCCCAGGAAGAGGGAGCCTCCACTGCCCCTGCGGTCGCGGTCCTGTCTTCTCAGACTGTGCCACTGTACCCCAGAGGTTCCCCGAGTGATCCCTATACCCTTCAGACACTCGGTTCCTGCTCAGCCCAGAGTCAGCTTAAGTTGGTTTTTATTATGAACACACAAATGATGGAGACAGGAATGCAGGAAATACGTGTACATCGGAACATGTGAATCACATGCGTACCTCCCCTTGCCCAGTCTGCTCTGCCGACGCTCTCCTTCCCCATAACCACCACGCTGTTTGCCTGGCAAAAGCCCTGTTTAAATACCATCTCTGTGACCCCACCCCAATTCAGCAAACCAGCCTTTCCAGGTGTACCCGTAAAACACCAGCACCTGCCTCCTCTAGAGCCTACACACTGCAGTGCAGGGACTGGGGCAAGTTTCTGGATCGCCACACCTGGGTGCAGTGTCTGGGGCAGAAAATATGTGAACCAAACTGAGTTTCCTCAGGGTCCAGCCAGGAAAGGTATCTTCTGCTAGCCCTGAGGACAAGGGTGTATGTTGAGTTCCAAGACAAGTGAGGAACTGGTCAAAGGGCCCAATGCCCAGAGCAGTGTCAACAGAGGGGAATCAGGCTTGCCCACTGAGCTTTCCTTTAAAGCACAGGTGGCAAACACAGGCCCGTGGGCCAAATCCAGCCCGGCACCTTGTTTCTACCCGGTGGCAGCACAGACCGAGCTCCTTGCTCCTATTTTAAGGATCAGTTACATTTATACAATTCTAAAATCACATTCGGCCCTCTGAAGGCAACCTTGAGGCTGATGTGTTCCCCACCCATGGTGAAAATGAGTTTGACACTCCTGCTTTAAAGAGTTGATCGTGGCCAGTACACATACGCAAAAAGGCTTCACATCAGACCTTATTGTGACGGGGAAATGAACAATGAGTAAGATGGGGAAGGAGGCACAAAGGAAGGGTCCAGAACCAGACTCAGATCAGCAGGGGTCTGCCAGGAACAAAGGGATTTAGAAGTTTCATGCTTTTCCTTGGACCCCTTTTCGGTGCCTAGCTATCTACAGCCCCCACTCCCCACGTCTTCAACTTACCCATCCACCCTTCCCTGATATATAAGACACCTGAATTTTTTGCTCTCTTACGATGGATGTGAGAATTAGTTCTCCCATCTTCTGAAGCTAGGCCTTTTCAATCAACGAAACTTTACTTGCTTTAAAAAAAAAAAGTTCTGTGATAAAGATATGAATCTAGTACGACTGGGATTAAATTTAAGGACCTGGCCCTCACTGGTCTGGCTCAGCCGATTGACCACCAGCCTACAAACTGAAAGGTCGCTGGTTCAGTTCCTAGTGGGGGGGGGGGGGGGGGGGCGGTGTACAAGAGGCAATTGAACAATTTCTTTCCTCCTCTCTCTGAAAATAAATAAAACCTTTAAAAAAATTTTTTTTTTAAAAACCTTAAGGGCCTGGGCTTGGGTCTAACAAGAAATCATACACACCCAAGACAGGAAAATGTGGCTTAGGAGCAGCATATGAAAGAAAGAAGCAAGCTGTTAACAGTACAACCCACCAGCAATGGAGATGGGGCCACCACAGATAAAAGTGGACAAAAATGGCTGAGAGGCGAGAATGTGGCTTTGAGGCCAGGCAGACCTGCAAGGGCCTGCAGCATGCCAGGCTTCCTTTGTGTATGAAACAGGAACAGCAGCACCCGACCAGGGGCTGGGGGACCCATCTCCTGGGGCGAGGGCCTGGCCACACACAGGAGCCCTGCTCATCAGGTGCTCCTCGGACTGCACCTGCAGGACAGCCTATATATAGCTTGGAGCCCACCTCTCGAAGGGTCCCTGAGCCCATGATTGCCTCTCCTCCCCTCTCGTGGGAACGTGCCCTCTACGTACAAGGTGGGACTAAGGCAGCCAGCCATGTTCACCAGTGACCTGACCCTTGTGCAGGTTGGAAATCTGACCCAGGCTGGATGCCAACTATTAAGCCTGACTCATAAGAGATTCAAGTTGATCTCAGCAGCTGTGGGTCAGTGGCACAGTGGGACAGCCACACCGGGCTGGCCATGTGCGTCTCAAAGCAGAGACCTGGACAGGCACAGAGCCAAGGGGGGAGAGTCCAGTGTCTTCTCCTGCTCTCCCAGGCAAGGGCCAGCCCTTCCTCCCTCAGCCTGGCTGTACCATGACCCTCCCAGTAAAACTCCCTTCCTTTTGTCCTTAGCGCAACTCAGACTGGTTGCTGTTCCTCACAACCAGAGCCCCAACCAATGCGAACATCGAAAAGTGGGGATGTGTTTGGGGGAAGGGTTTTGGAAGATGAAGAAATGCAAAGTGTCACAGACTGGATTCATGGAAGCTTAGAATGAAGAATAAAGTTGACATCCAGCCTGTACATCAGTGCTGTCCAAAGGCGGGAAAGGCCTCTCCAGGAGAGAATGTGGCTCATCCTAGCTGGGAGCCCAGCAGGACAGAACGACCCATCAATGTGGGGATGCTGTGAAGGGATTCCAGCAGCATCCCTGGTATCGCATCACCTCTGGGATGCAGAAGCACACACCCACAGACGTGCAAATGGCCACTGCCTGGGCAACCCCTCCTCTCTACCCCTAAACCCAGTCTGCAGTACAGCCAGCTGAGCTCTTCTGGGACACACCAAACACCTTCCTCTCCCAAGCTCAGGTTCCGAGCACCTTGCCCAAACTCTGGCTGAGGGCAAGCTGGGCCTTGGCACCATGCACCCACCTGAAGCAGACCTCATGCTCCAGATGGCCCAGCGCCCTTCTCCCAAATGGGGGGAAAGAACGCCAGAAACAGGTAACCTGCTGGAGGTTACACAGCAAATTCGCAGCAGGGCCAGGACAAGAATCTGTCACTTAGCTCCATTCACACCTTGCCCCAACCACTCTGGCTGCCCTCAGGAAAGAGCGTCACTATGAGAACAGTTCAACGTTAACTGTACCTTGGGTTTTACTATTTAATCTTAATCCGTCTCTCCTTGTTTGCTGCTGCCCTTGAGGTCACCCTCTTGGTATCTTTTGTGCCTTCCTTTGGAATACTCCATGTCCTCAGAGCTGCCATTGCTAAAACAAAGTGGGGTGGTACTTTCTGCAGCCTCCCCCGACGTGCCTCTCTGGGAAGTTTCCAGTCCCAGTTCCCAGAGTTCTGAGTCACATTTTCCAGCACACGAAGGAAGGCTTCCCTGCACCGCCTGTCCTGCCGCCCGCCTGCCACGCAGTGCTCTCTGCTGCTGCTCCAGGAAGCCCCCTCCCCACCTCATTTCCCTTGCTCCCAGCTGCAGGTGGCATGCACACTTGCCCCAACAGCCATCCTGCCTGCTCACAAATGTAACAGAACTCCCGGAAGTGGGTCGCTGTCTCTGAGCTACTGCAGAGTAAGTACTGTACTGTGTCCCTCATCTGTGTCCTCAGCACAGCACCCGGCACAGAACGCAGTAAATGTCCGTGTGTAGTTCAGGTTGCAGTGGGCTGTCCAGGCCACGCCATGCTGACACAGGAAGGAACTCAAGGAACAGTTACTGTATAAATGAAACCCGTGTTGACCAGCAGTCAAGGTGAAAGTGAGACAGGTTAGTCAGAAGCTAGGAAAATTCCTTGACAAGTGGAATAGGGAAACTAAGACAGCTGAACATAATGACCAAGCGATTTACAGCCAGGTGCAAGGGGTCATGAGGGCAGAAGACCCCAGTGCATGGAGTGGCAGGGGGCAAAACTGAGAAAACAAAGACCTCACTCCCAGGGTAACCTTTTCTCCCTGAAGATAATACCCAGGCCTCAGTTATATTTCAGCTCCAGGCCCAGGAAAGCAGCAAAACTAGGTGGGTGGGCAACACCAGGACCAGCCGCTGTGACTAAAGACCCCCTGCCCTGGTGCTGACCAATCAGGAGACCACGACCCTGAAAGGGCACACCTGGAGAACCCTCTGGAGACCTCCCCTAAGATTCCTGCCTGCAAGAGAGAGATAAAAGCCTCAAGACAAAGGACCCAACGTGCATCCTCTCCCTCTGGGAGCAGCCAGCACCTTTCCCTTTCCCTCCTCCACTGCTTTCCCCACAGGCACGAGTCTCCTAGACTCTAGGCAATGGGCAGCTGGCAGCTTGACCCAGGCCCTGTCCCTAAGGCCCCTTTTCTCTGACTTCCCAGTGAGCTAAGACAGCCCAGCCCAGGCTCTCCTGTTGCTGCTTCTATGCTAAAGCGCTTCCTTGTTTCCCTGCCCCCAGCTTTATAATAAATGCATCCTCAGTCACCTGGACTCGTGCTGTGAAATCTCTCCTATACGAAGTCAAGAACCCACACACTACAGCTGGCCCCAGGCAGACCCGCTCAGGGCTAGGCCCCTGTCCAGTAACACAAGGGCAGGCTAATAACCTCTTTACCACTAACCCCAACCTTAAATTAAAGCTTAGGTCAGTGGCCACCATATTGGGGAAGCCAGAGCCACTGTGCCCATCCCAGGAAAGCTGTTGGCTTGTTCAACAGCCACTTGCCAGGAATCCTGTAAGGACATAGGTGGGAGAGTTCAAGGTTTTCTTACTCTTAGAAAACCTGCTCCCCAGCCCCGCTGCACAACCTCTGCTGGAGTAAGCACATTTTAGGATAGGGTTGGAGAGACCACAGTAAAGAGAGCCAGGTCACTATCTAGGAGTACACCTTTCACAAAGCAACTGACTAAAAACCAACCAAAATATCCTCAAAAGCCTTCTCAGAAGCTGAAGAGCAAGCAGGGCCCACCAAGGCCCACCCTGTTCTCCGGGAGGCACCAGAGCTTCCTTTCCTGGCCACCACGGGCTCAGAGATGGAACTTCCCAGTGGACTCCCATCGCCCTCCTCCCTGGGGACTCTCGCAAGCAGTGGCAGTAGGCAGAGGGCTGAGTTCTCTGGATCCTAGAAACAAATTCCTTTTATGCTTAAATCACCTCCACTGTGGCCTCTGTCACCCTAGAGAGCAGTCCTCTCCTCACACACTTCTCCTCTACTGGACCGTGACCTCTTTCCAGGCAGGAACGTGTCCCACACACACCTTTCCATACCTCCAGAGCTTTGCAGTGAGCCCAGGGCGTGGTCAGCCCTAGTAATGTTCAATAAATGAAGGGCAGGGATAACTTGGCCCCTGTTCTTATCAGAGTAAGTGGCTGTTAATGGCTACATTAATTATTTGATTACCTCTCTCCTACAGACTAACACTGTTTGAGTGCCGTGTCTTGCTTCACTGGCTTCCAGCATATTCCCTTCAACATACAGGGGTCTATGACTTTTGTTAAATGAATGAATGAAACACACAGGACCATGATGTCAGGCCCCAAGACATGAGGTCCAACTGCTTGTCAGCCTTACTGAGAATCACAAGCATCCGTGCAACCTCTGCCAACGCCCGGGTCTGCCCACAAGCAGTCATTATTAAGGCAGACCAGAAACATGCCAGGCAGTACTGGCTGGGCTGGGGTGTGTCTGGCCCAGGCAGAGAAGCCGTCAGAAGCCCAGCTTCGGGCAGTGAGGTGGCCGCGGTGGTGGTGCACTTGGGGGGATGCATCAGCAAGCCTGGAAGCTGAGGCCTGGCCTCCGGCTGCACACAGCGCATCCTCTGCTCACCGTCAGTCAGTCGTAAGCAAACACCAACTGAGGACCCATGAGGTCACAGACCACAGAGGTTCAGAGAGAAGAGCCACAGGCTCATGCAGTGATTCCAAACCCCAATGCTAATGTCTCCTCTTATATATTTCCTCAGGAACCCCATTTTCAAGACTTTCTTCCTACCAAGCAAACTATTTTTAAAATAACTTTTATTTTCCTTGAATGAAAAACGTCCATATCTGCCAATCACAGGTTTCTGACCAGCACGAGCTAATAACCACTGTGACCACTGACTTCACGGGATTTCATCCCAAAGCAAAGCAACCTGACGTTTAACTTCGCCTGTGCGACACCACAGCGGGCAAGCATATGGCTGCCGTTAGGGTCGCTACACTGATCCTAATAGAAACATAAACAAGGGAGGAAAACAGCTGAAAACACACCATCTAGACCAACCCTTTAGCAAAGAAACTAACCCCTAAAGATGTTAAACCCCTTGTCCATGGCAGTTAGTCCTAGGAGGTGAGACCTGGCAGATCTAGGTGGGCATTAAAATGTGAGGTCATATTTAGTAGAAGGACCCCTCCTGTTGTCACTGCTGCCACTCCCTTGCCCCAAGTGCAGAGCCAAGGCTGAGGATGGACTTACCCACCATCTCTTACCACTTCCCTCATGGCCGCTGCTCGGTGCTCCAAGCCCCAAACCCACTACTGGCCACCAGCCCAAGCCCTACCAGACAGACGTACCTGCTGCCGCTCCACCGGGGTCAGTGTGGGCGAGATGCCCGTCGGCCTGCTAGCATCCATGCTATTCTTGGTCAGTGCAAGGGGCTGCTCCATGCTGAGGCTGGGGAGGGACGCGTACAGGTGGTTCCCATGCAGGCTCATGGTGGGGGCCACGGCCCGCTCAATGGGGCTGCGGCTCCGCTCCCGGGGGTCTTTCCGGCAGTCTCCATTGGCAGTCTTATTCCTGAAAAAGAGGAATCACTCAGATGGGAATACCTGTATCTTGCGAAAAGTGTACAGGATGTAGCCATATGCCAAGCACTTCACACAGATAATTTCGTCTAATTCTTCACCTTGCTGTGGATAAATATCATCCCCATTTTCTGAGGTATAGGTCAAATAGCTCACCGACCAGTAAGTTGAACTAGGACGCTAACCCGGGCTGGGGAGGCTGCAAAGCCCTGCCGTGCCGGAAGTGCCCTCCTCGGGCTCTGCTCAGCAGCCTGCCCGTGCAGGGCACGTGCCTATCCAAGCACTTCTACAACAAACGCCACTTGCTCGGAGCTGAAAGAACTAAACTAGGTGCTCACGGTCAGCTTGGTTTGACGAGGATCTGCCATCGATAAGGATGGAGATGACAATGATAACCCAAAGTGACCAAAATAATTCTAAGTGCTGGGTCCTGCCACACAGGTATTATTAGCTCATTTGACCTTCCAAGCAGCACTAAGAAGGAGATGCCACACTATGCCCTTCCCAGATGATGGAACTGAGAGTCAGAGCAGCGACGCTTGCTCTGGCCAGGGAGTGTGCACACAGTCTTGTCTGGGGGGCAGAGAGCCTGTGTGCAGCTCCTAAAGCCAAAGTACACCAGCAAGTCTTCTGCTTTAGCAAAGTGCAGAAGCTGGCGCCCACAGAGGCCTCGGCTGTATGCTGAGCACGCGGCTGGTGCTGTGTGGGACACGGACAGGATGGCGAACACCGCCCACCCCCGCACTCTGGTGAATCTAAGGCAGCACACCGCTGCACCTATTAGAGGATGACACAGCCCCGGTAATGGCACGGCGGGGCTGACAGAGGACCACAACGCTATTCCAGGATGGGCCCGGGTCCTTCCTTCTTTTCATTCCAGTGTTCTTTCTGCCTCGAGTCTCAGCGCCTTAAACCTACCATGTTCTCTGGATGCCAGAGAAACTCTTACTAATGAACGTGCAAGTCTTTTAACTAAAAATGTGGTACATAATGATTTGAGTGACTTTTCTTTAAGAAATGCAAATTATTCTCTGAATTCTCAGGTAGTCATCCTCTTGTCTCAGCAGACAACCTATTTTATGGCAGAAAAGCCTGAGAAACCCAAAGAAAGCAGCAGCAGATTCTGCTGCCACCTCAATTGGCTGAATGAGATAGATGATTTAGCAATTTCATATATGCGTGTGAGAGAGAACGAGTGAGAGCGAGCACACATGCGCAAGAAGCCCACCTTTTTAAACTGCAGGCTCACACGTACCCTTTTTACGCAGTTGCCCCTATAGTGACATCTTGTAAAACAGGCTATTGAGACACTGAGACAATCCACCAAACCTTATTCAGATTTCCTGCTTTATCTGTATTCATTTCAACACAATCTTTTTATAAAGCAGATCCAAACACATCAAGCCCTTAGTCGCAATTTTCAGCAACTCAGCACTGTCTTCAGTGGCCTCCGTGGCCCTTCCTTCCCACTCTGGTCCTGACACCTTTCCATCTTTGTCTGGGTTTCGTGCCCCCAAGCATCATGCTTGGCAGTTACAACAGTCTGCTTGCCGTTCCTCAAATAAGACGCCTTCATGCCTCTGACTGCACATATATCTGCCCCCCCACCCACACACACACGCGCACAGCCAGCCGTGCCTGCAGCTTTCGGTGCCGTGCTCTGGATCCCAAAGAGCCCCACGCAAACCTTTAAATAGAGAACCAATCTCACCATCATCAATGACTTCTTTATCTAGGCACACACTTCCTAAATTAACTGTCTAACCATTAGAGCACAGGTGGCAAACACAAGGCCCACGGGCCGAATCCAGCCCTCCACCTTGTTTTATCCGGCCCGGCACCTTGTTTCTACCTGGCGGCAGTGCTGAGCTCTTGCTTAACTGTTAAGGAGTAGTTACATTTATACAGTCCTAAAATTACATTCGGTCCTTTGAAGGCAACCGCGAGGCTGATGTGGCCCCTGGTGAAAATCAGTTTGACACCCCTACACACTAGGCTGTACAGCTGAAACTAGTATGAAATAATACTGAATGTCAACTGTAATTGAAAAATAGAATTTAACAATTTCCTTCTAAGTTTGGATAAAGTAAAATTTTAACATTTGACAAGATATGCAAACTGCTTCCCTGACACAATATTCTCCCCTGCTCCTCACAGAAAACAGAGGTTTCTGAAGGCCAGTTAATGAATGAGGCAAATTCAGGGAACAGATTGCTGGCTTCTCAGTCAGAATTCTCCTCTGTCCAATTCAGACTCCAGTGTATGCAACCAGGGTTAACTGAGTCCCTATTTTGTGACAGTTACAGAAAGTAAGACACAGCCCTGCCTTCTCCTGGGGTGCAGGTGAGGTAGAACACGCCAGAGAAGCTGGCGGGAAAGAGTCAAAGGATGAAGGACCCTCCCCCCGCCCCGCCCGACACACACACCACTTCCTACCCTGCCCCCTGCCAGCAGCAAGGATCAGCCTAAAGCTCACACAGCATCCTTCCCCACCCAACACCAAAGTCACCACCAGGACGGACACACAGCCCACCAGTCCCTCGTACTGACATCCACGTGGCACCTGACCACCAGCAAACAGAGGCCTGTGGATTCTACTCATCTGAGCCCCCGGAGGCTGACCTGAACCCCCTGGAACAGAGACCACAGTCCGGGGGACTGCTCAAACACAGCGGTGAGCTGTCCAAGGGCACGCAGCCAAAGGGGCAGTGCCCGCCCACAGCTGCCACAGTGCTCCCGAAGACCCGCTCTGCGCCCACACTGCGCAGGGGAGCGGGAGAAGGGACTTTGGGGGTGAACGAGAAAAGCAGTCAATGAAAAACATGACATAGTGGGGCATCATGGAGCAGGCAAAGATGCTAAAAAAACACACAAAGAAAACATCTGAAGAACTCGCTGGTTAATTTTAGTAAAATTATACATTACTCACATTTCCAGCTCATTTTCCTAGTTCCCGGAGCTTAAAGACAGACACTGTTTTCGACGCCTCCTGGCCCCCGAGTGAATCATACCCCAGGCTCCATGGCTTCCCCGAGCACCATGTGCCCCCATGGCCAGCAGGCCTCCGTGGAAACACAGCTGTGGCCCCATCAGGATCTGAAGGGCTCACGGGTGGCTGGACACTGAGGACCATGGATGTCGCTGCGGCTCCAGGGCACCCTGGCCGGTCCTCACACTCACCTGGGGAGGGCATTTCCACTGCCAACTGACTTAGGAGAGAAAGTGGAAACACGGTGGTAAGAAAGAAGGCACCTGCCATGCTGTCCTCCGTGACAAAGCGTTCCAGGGAACGGACGCCGCGCTGCCCACCCCACCCTCCTGGAGATGAGAAGAGAGAAATGCCTACAGTGTCTGGAGATGCGCTGCCCAGATTCTAAGCGGTGAAACTGAAAGAATCCATCACATGAAAAAAGGGTACAGCACCTGCTGGATCCTCATTAAAATGAGATACCCCACCCAGCAGAAGCTCTGAGTGGAAAGCAAACCCTCAGGAAGGTATTACAGCACCAACATGCTCAAGCCTTAACTGAATTCCAGTAACTAGGGACGGCTAGTAACCGAACCAACGTGAGTCTGAATTTGTATGACAGGGGAAGGCATGTGGGTATGAGACATTTTAGTTAGTGCTTTCAAGGAAACATTCCAGGATCCTGTGGGACCCAGCGCTGCAGGCACCTGGCACAGTCTCAGGGCAGGTCCCTCGGCTCAGGTGAGTGAAGCAAGGACCGGTCCAGCTCTGCATCTCCCGCGCCCCAGCTCCCAGAAGGCACAGGACATACCCGAGGTGACAGTAGCCCTGCTGGATGCCAGACCACACCTGGCAGGAGTGAGCTGAAGGCCTGGAAGCAGTGGCGAGGGCTGCAGGGCGCAGGGGCCCGTGATGGCCACCGCCAAGACAGTCCCCCTTGCACTCAGTGCCCCCCATGCCACTGCTTACACAAGTCTGCCCTCTGGGAACCTGCTGGAGAGTGACAAACCTTCACAGCCTAACAATGACGACGACAAAGTTGTTAAAAGTGCCTTTAATTTTTAAAAGCTTGCTCAGAGAATATACTTAATGCCACTGTACTGTGGCTAAAAGTGGCTAAAATGCCATGCATACTTTACCACAAATAAAAATAACAATTTTTTAAATTAAAAATAAAAAGCACCCCACAACCATTACTTACAGAGTCCTCAGGTTTAGGTGGACTGGTTAGGTGGCACTACCCCAAGTTTACAGAAAAGAGGACCAAGGCAAAGAAGATAAACACTTCGCCAAAGACCAGGATGGAGAGAGGATGTCACCCAGACATGCCCTGCCCTTCAGCAACACTCATCCCGGGCCCCTACAACAGCCTCTGCCTCACCTCCAAAGCTTCCAGGAGGCTCTCCCTGACCCCCCAAACTGCAGGGACAGAGGTAATAGTGGGGTGACTTCCGGCCAAGATGGAGGCATAGGTGGACACACTGTGCCTCCTCTCACAACCAAAATTAAGGACAACAAAGATTTAGAAACAAGAAAACAACCAGAACTCATAGAAAATCGAACTGTTCAGAAGTCCAACAACCATTCATCCAGACCGGTAGGAGGGGTGGAGTCGCCGCAGGAAAAAGTGGAGGTGCGGACCGGGCATGCAGGCAGCAGCAGCTGGGAGACCCCAGGTGCAGAGGCAGCAGCTAGCAGACCCTGGGCACGGGTGGCAACTGTGCAGACCCAGTGAGGCCGCAACCTATCAGATGCACAATTCAAAGCCCTGGTGATCAGGATGCTCACAGAATTGGTTGATTTTGCTCACAAATTAGATGAACAAATGAAGGCTACAATAAGTGAAATGAAGAAAAATGCACAGGGAACCAATAGAGATGGGAGGAAAACTGGGACTCAAATCAATGGAGTGGACCAGAAGGAAGAAACAAACAACCAAACAGAAAAGAAGGAAGAAACAAGAACTCAAAAAAATGAGGAGAGGCTTAGGAACTTCCAGGACATCTTTAAACGTCCCAACATCCGAATTATAGGGGTACCGGAAGGAGAAGGGGAAGAGCAACAAGTGGAAAACTTATTTGAACAAATAATAAAGGAGAACTTCCCCTAACTGGCAAAGGAAATAGACTTCCAGGAAGTCCAGGAAGCTCAGAGAGTCCCAAAGAAGTTGGACCCAAGGAGGAACACACCAAGGCACGTTATTATTACATTACCCAAGATTCAAATGAAGGAGAGAATTCTAGAAGCAGCAAGGGATAAGGGCACAGTCACCTACAAAGGAGTTCCCATCAGACTGTCAGCTGATTTCTCAAAAGAGACCTTACAGGCAAGAAGGGGCTATAAAGGGTATTCCAAGTCATGAAAAGCAAGGACCTACATCCAAGATTGCTCTATCCAGCAAAGCTGTCATTTAGAATGGAAGGGCAGATAAAGTGCTTCTCAGATAAGGTCAAGTTAAAGGAGTTCATCATCACCAAGCCCTTATTCTATGAAATGTTAAAGGGACTTATCTAAGAAAAAGAAGATAAAAAATATGAACAGTAAAAAGACAGCAAACTCACAGGTATTAACAACCAGACCTAAAACAAAAGCCAACTAAGCAAACCACTACAACAGGAGCAGAACCACAGAAATGGAGATCACATGGAGGGTTAGCAATAGGGGAGTGGG
>PVKU01008933.1:0-67693 GCA_004027475.1 Anoura caudifer | reverse complement strand
GGGTGAGGTGTCACATGACTTTTGGGGGAAGTTTGGCTTCAGGTTTCAGCTTCTTCTCGCGGGGACTGGTATAGCTTTCTTTGTTTTCCCCGCCAACCTTACATTATGCTGTTGGATCATAGCAACCAATGGCAGCCCAAATCATTGGGAGACCTTGAAAAAGCTGATCAATCAACATTGTTGCAGGCAGGAAGGCCCTGAGTCATACCTAGGGGGCTTTCAAAGCTTCTCTGGTCAGCTTCTCCTCTCTCTGTCTTCTGAGTGGTGCGTGCTCTTTCTTCTCTACAGATAGAAGGCCTGGGATGGCACTCTGAACGCTCACTTGGTTTAGGCTGTAGGCTCCCCGAGTTTGACCAGAGGCCTTACTCCAGGAACTGGTACTCAGGATACTTCCAGTAGATAGTCTGCATAACCAAAAGGTGTTATTCTGTCTGTCCTCCCAGCCTCTCCCCGAGTGGTGCCTCCTACAGTAAGTGATATACCCATCCTGCACTGCTTCCCAGGCCAGAATCCCAAGACATTTCTCTTCTTCCCCTTTACTAGATGCATTGGATTAGCCATTAAATTCTTTCAATTTTATCTAAAAAATATCACTGGATCTATCCTTTTGTAACTCCACAGCAAATCTTACTCACTTCTCTCCCAAACTCATGCAACAACAGGTCTTCTACTCCCAGTCCTAGTGATTTCTCCCATCTGCCCATGCTCCTACTGTCCATAGGTAATAACCAACCTACACATCTGGCATGCGTTCCTTCCTGAAAACCCTTTAGCTGCCTCTGCAGCAGCTGTCTGAGTGTTAGGAGTTGAGGTGTCTATCCCTTTCTATACATTTTCTCTTTTATTCTTGGAGTTCTTATGTGTTTCTCTGGGCTGTGTATGCTGGAGGATGACATGCCCATTAGTGTTAGGCATATGAAGGTGCTGGGTCTACAAGTGAATGTCCATGTGTTGGAGGCTAAATGCATGAATGCTGCTTTGTTTCTGTGCACATTTAAGAGTCTTTGTAGGTGGGTACCTGAGGATTTGTATGTGCTGAGCATGTCTTCACTTGGGCATTAGAATATTAATTTTTGTGTGGGCATATATGTGTGTGTGTATTTCTGTGCAATCCTGTGTATTGTCTGTCCTCTGTTGTCTCCTTGAACCTGACTCTCTGGTAGGGTGAGTGATTGCTGTCAATGGAGAATGTTCCAGTAAGGAACAGTGTGAAAGAAATCATTTCACACTTCCCAGAGAGCAGATCATGTGTTTGTTCTTGACAAGAGAGTGGTTACTGAACGTCAGCTCTTTGCCTCTCCTGCAAAGAAGCATTGACCGGTTGCTGGCTGTTTTTAAAGCTAACTTCCTTCATTTCTGTGATTTCTCTGAGGTTAGGAGTACAGAGATAGGCAGGCCCTCATCTTTCTTTGAGATTTACAGAGTCAGGGAGACTGTGGGACAGTTTATGTGGGGAAGGCTGAATGTGCCAGGTTCCTGAAGGAGAGTTGGTGCTATGCAGGATTTGGGGCAGAGAGCAACATTTCATTGCTGTGGCTCTTCTGGCTTTAGGGCCATTTGTAACAGAGCAAAAGAAGGTGAAAGCTTTATAGCAAAGTGCTTTTTGAAAAGATCTGGCTGCGAAGTGAGGAGTGAAAAAATTCAAGCAATGTCTTGAAGTCAAGCAGAATCTAGGTGGTGAAGAGTAAACAGAGTTAAGAGCACCAGAGCAGGCAGGTAGGAGCTTGAATTTCAGGCCCATTTTCCTTCAGGGTTTTCTTGTTCTGGATTAATCCTTTGATGAGACAAATACAGCTTGTATTCTGTTCCTCTTCTTGTCACAGAACCTACCATCTTTTCAACCTTTGTGTCTCCCTTGAGGCCACTCTGACAACTAAGTGATATCATTGTCATGCTTGTAATGATGCCACATAAACCTGAAACAAAGGTCGTTGCCACATCAGACAATATGGCCACAGTCCCAGTGCTCCCCATCCATCATTGTATAAATGAGGAGACTGAAGCCTTAGCAAAACAGTGCCTTGTCTCGATCACGTATCAGCCACTGAGCAGCAACTCAACTGTAACTCAAGTGTTCTGACACACCATTGAGTGTCCTTTCCATCCCACAAAGATAGTTTTGGGTGACTTTTGGGTGTTGGATGACTTTTATTTTATTTAAAATCTGAAAATAACTTCCACTTGTGGGACCATATGAGTGAAGTGGCAACTCATGTTGTGAGAGTTAGGAAAAGAGCTTGTGACAGTGGAATAGAAGACTTTCATCTGGAAGAAATATCCCTGCCTTTGAAGAGGCAGTTGCAGGGAGGTTTGATGTAGGCTAGATAGGGAGAGTTCTAAAAATGAGCGTCATAGTGGCCAACTCAGACAGTCAGTTCAGTTCAGTTCAACCATCATTGCTTAAGACCTAGCATAGGCCAAGGGCTGGGAAGGTGCCAGGCATACAGAGAAGGTGAACACATGACCCTGCCTTCAAGGAGGTCACAGGCTGGTGGGGGAGCCAGAAAGTAAAGAATTTCCCCAAATACAGTGTGTGCTGAAAGCTCAGATGTCAGTATGCAAGGGTTGCTATGGGAACATAGAAAAGGAATTTTACTCTACCTGCTAAGACTCATTACACTGACACAGATGTAAGTGTAATGTACAGTGTATGGGGAACTACATACCTTTAGTCTAAGTGGAGCTTAATATGCAAGGTGGGGATGGAAAGAGGAAAATCTGAGTTTTCTGAAAACAAACAAACAAACAAAACCACCCTGATGACACGGGTCTTTTGAGACTATGATAAAGTCTTGAAAATGAGTATCATCAAAAAAACTAAGCAGGATGATAAGTACATCAGACTTGTGTTTGGTTATCTCCCTCTGAGACTGCATGCAGGAGAGGATTTAGTACAATAAGATCAAAGGTGGAAAATCAATGAGGTGGTAACCTTCAAGTAAGAGATGAGGGGAGTTGGAACTAGGGCAGCAGAGGAAGAGAAAAGACATGGATTTGGAAAATATTTAAGGGATAAAAGTTAGAAAAAGTGGTGATAGGTTGGTGTAGGGGAAGAAGAAAACTTTGTGTTCATGACTTCGGGACAGTGTTGATGGATGGTGATCTCATCAGTTGGGTAAGGAATATTGAGTTTGGGGCGTTGAGACATGTGGAAAGGGATAATGAGGTCTGAACATGATGTATTTGAGGTCCTTTGGGACATTCAGATGATGATTCCAAAGAACTGTTATGATCAGTTTAGAGAAGTCAAAATTGGGGTTAGGGATTTGCAAGCATGTAGCCATGTAGGAGGCTGCAGTACCCAAGCAGGGTGTTTAAGAAGAAGAGTGGGTCAAAATACTATAGGAAACCCAGCCTTTGAGGGGGAATTAGAGGACAGGGGAGGAAAAATTGGAAAAGGATTGAGAAAACCTAGAGGGTGTGTTGTGGATGCTCAAGCAAAGGCCAGCTCAAGCTGATAAACTGGAAGAAAATGAAGGATCTAAGGGACTGGATGTCTTTTTGATTCTAAACACTTCTATGAGTATGGAAATAAGGACTGGAAGAACAGTTGGCTATGGTAATAGTATAAATGATTGGTATGACCATGGGATTGGAGTTCAGATATAGGTTGCTGAGGTTGAGAAGGTCGAGTCTATATAATGATAATATGTTGGATGGAATGAGGATGTTGAAGTCTCTCAAAATGATGGAGCAGAAAGGCAATAAATTAATAAGTAGTGCAACAGGGGATGAGGTTAGATATGCTTGGTACTTGAACTACAGATTGTATTTTACTTTTCCAGCTCTGTCTCTTTCTCTGCTATTCCTGGTTCTCAGAACCACCCATTCCTAATGGCACAGTATTTCCAAGGATACCTTTCCTAAATGCACTTTCCTCCTCCCAGGAGACGGGACTTGGATTCCGCAGAAGGACCCAAGTGTTCTGTGAGGCCCTGGGCCTCATCTCTCAGGCTAGGGAACTTGGAGAAGCCACAGACTCACAGGAGACAAAGTTGTCACTTGAGCTGTCACTACTTTCTCTTTATTGTTCTTTGTTGGTTGGCTTGGCTGCCTCATGTCCAGGAAATTGTGGGGGGTGTGTATGTTTGTGTGTGTGTGTGTGTGTGTGATTTGTTGATGACAACTACCCTAAAGAAAGGAAAGAGAGTCCATGCCTGTTAGCATCACCAGCCTATTCCTTAAATAGAGAAAGGCCTCTGGGTTGGTCTGTGGGGGAAACAGCATGGGAGGGGTGAGAAACTGTTTCCACAGTCAAGCTTGGAAGGGACCATGAGGGACAAAGAACCAACTAAAGACAGAGAAGGTGCTGGATCCATGCATTGGGAAGGCCACTGGAGCCCAGAGCTGGCCTGGCCAGAGACATGGCCTGGCAGTGGAAGTAGAAAAGGCTTATGTCATTCTCTGATAGTCCTAAAACTCTAAGGGATTTTTTTTTTAGACTTTTTATGACTTTTATAGAGCTACCACTCCTGTGTTTTATTCCCAAAGCAGTGTGAAAAGAACACAGCGTATGACCAAGAGTAACTTCAAAACAATTCATGTTTTCTTGTTCATCTGAAGATCCGTGAAGAGAAAGCATGGTGTCTGGAAGTACTTGTAAATTCTCCTTTTCTGTTCCTCACATTGCCTCCTTCATGACAGCTGGGGACTTGGTACTCACAGCCCCCTGAACATGGCTGCGGGCTCTCACTCTCAGGGGCCCATCCTCAGTCTCTATTTCTTTTCTCTCCATTCTCCAAAAGCCCTTGTGGTGGTGTGACAAGGCTGAGGACCCTGGAAAGTGGGGAGGGGAAGAAACTGCAGCAGATCAGGCTAGAATGCTTCGGCAAGTATGGGGCCTGCGCAAAGCTATCTTATATGAATAAAGTTAATATTTTATCTGCCTAAGTAGTGTGATGAACTCCACAAAGAAATGTTCAAGCACTCAATAATACTGCTTCTACTTGCCTCACTTGTCTCTTCTCCCACTTTATCTTTTTACTGTGTGTGTGTGTTAGCATTTGGGAGCCTCCAGGTGCCTGGCTGAGTTCACCCAGGCCCTTGTTACCAACTTCAGGATCAGGAACAAGCAACATTGTAATGCTTGAGATGAAGCATTTAATCCCCTTTCCCTCTAAGACCAATGTCTTTGATGTGAGGAGTTAAAGGGACCCCACAAACAAGAACCCACTTGATCTGGGTATCACAAGCAAAACAAATGTGGGACTCTCTTCACCTTCAGAGTCAATTCACGTGTGCTCTGTGACATACTGGGGGGCAAGTACCCAGTGCTTACAGGTTTTAACCTGTGGCCCATGTGCCTTTAAAGCACAGTAAAGGCCAAGTGTTCAACCAGCATTGACTGAGGACCAGCTTATCTCCACCCACTGGAACTGTGCCTGGATGAGCTCTGCTTCTGAGGTGTGAAACCCCAGTGGCCTCCTTTTTTGCTTCTCCAGCCTGAGCTGGTACTTCCTGCAGTTGGTCCATTCCCTCCCCTATTGCTTCTGTCTTAATTTCATTTTCCTGTAGTGGGAATCAAGCCCAATGCTGCTTATTAATTTCTGATTGTTTAAAACTCCCTGGCTTATCTTAATGTTTTTAGATGCTTCTGAGCCTCCAAGAACTATTTTATCACTTAAATTGATTAGCATATTTTAGAATATGGAGGCAAACATTGTTCACTGAGTATCTGCTGCAGGGATCTTGTATCAGTTATTAAATAATTGTCTCTCAGTCCCAAGACCCTCCTCAATTTCTGCTCCACGATGCTGGAGCTGGGACTCTGCAAACCATATTCTAAATCAACCTAGCAGCTTTCTTATGCTAGTCTGTGCCAGTAGGGGGAGCTGGGAGGAGAGTATAGGACTGTAGGAGGGAGAGGGGAGCATGCTCCCTCCATTCCTTGGCAAAGCTTCTTTACTTGAGCAGAGGCAGTTCCTTTCTGGGACAGCCATGGAACCCAGTGTGCACATTTTCCAACCCTCACAGAACTAGAATCATGGCACCGTACACCACTCCTCATTGCCAGAGACCCAGCACTGGCTGGTGCTCCTTCTCCAAGTCTGACTTTCAGCTTAAGAGACTCTTCCTTTACTTTTTCTAAGTCTTGTTTTCAACCACAGTTTACATTAAATACTATTTCACAGCACTTTCAGATGTACAGCAAAGTGGCCAGAAAACCATGTGCTCTACGGAGTGGTCCTCTGCTACCCCAGGCTCCCACCTCACCCCATACCCAGTTATCTCAGTGTTATTGACTGTATTCCCCATATTGCAATCTATATCTCTGTGGCTATTCTGCAACTACCAATTTGTACTGCTTCATCCCTTCACCTTTTTACCCACCACCCTAAACCCCCTCCCCTCTGACAGTTATCAGTCTGTTCTCTGTATCTATGAGTTTCTTTGTGTGGTTATTTTGTTCATTAGAGTCCACATATAAGGGAAATCACTTGGTACTTGTCTTTCTCTGACTGGCTCATTTCATTTAACATACTACCCTCTAGGTTCATCCATACTGTTGCAAAAAGTAAGATTTCCTTCTTTTTTTGGACAAATAGTATTCCGTTGTGTAAGTGTACCCAGCTTTTCTATCCACTCTTCTACTGATGAACACTTGGATTGCTTCCCAATCTTGGCTATTATAAATAATGCTGCAATGGGCATAGGGGTGCTTATATTCTTTTGAATCAGTGTTTTGGGATTCTTAAGATATATTCCCAGAAGTAGAATTCCTGCGTCATAAGGCGATTCCATTTTTAATTTTTTGAGGAACCTCTGCACTGTTTTCCGAGGTGCTTGCACCAACCAGCAGTGCTCTAGGATCCCCTTTTCTCCACATTTTTGCTAATGCTTGTTTGTTGATTTATTGATGATGGCCATTCTGATGGGCATGAGGTGATATCTCATTGCGGTTTGGATTTGTATCTCTGATGATTAGTGACATTGAACATCTTTTCATATGTCTATTGTCCATAGGTATGTCTTCCTTGTATAAGTGTCTATAAATCCATGCCTATATGGGTTTGACAATGGAGGTGAGAACATATAACGGGGTAAATACAGTCTATTCAATTAATGGTTTGGGAAAAAGTGGACAGATGTGTGCAAAAAAATAAATAAAACTAGACCACCTTTTTACACCATGGACAAAAATGAATTCAAAATGGTTTAAAAACTTAAATATAAGACTCAAAACCATAAAAATCCTAGACAAAAACATAGGCAGTAAAATCTTGGACATTTCCTGAAGCAATATTTTTTCTGATATATCTCCTTGGGCAAGGAAAACATAAGAAAACATAAACAAATGGGACTACATCAAACAAAAAAGTTTTTGCATAGCAAAGGGAAACCATTAACAAAACAAAAAGGCAACTCACTGAATGGGAGACCATAGTCACCAATTTTTACATCTGTGGATGAAAAGGGGCCACATGCTAAGCCTGACAATCTCAGGGGAGGCTTGTATGACAGGCTTGCAAACTCTGAGACCTAAAGCAACTACATAGGATGATCTGAATTTAAAAACTTTCTAACTAAAAGGTCATGACAGGCAGTCATGTCCTAGGCTTGAATCTGCCCTGACAAAGGTCAGTCTTTACCTTAATTGAGCCTATCTATTGTCTTTTTGCATCTATGATAACATGCCTTAGGAATGTCACATTTTCTTTTCCAACCTCTCAAAGCACACAGGTACTACACCAGGGGGAGACCACAAATGTCCTAATTTTTATTGTTACCGTGTTACTTGTTGACTTAACTATCTTGTACCCATCTATGTAAAAGATATACATGTCTATAATTTTAGTTATTTTTATCCAATCCCAGATGTTTCCCCATTTTGCTTTCTCCTTGCCTCCCTTATCTGCCACCAGTGGGTTTCACATAACCCTTTGTGCCACCTCCTTTGACTGTAATATATAAAATAAGGTGCAAAACTGCCATTTTCCAGAGCATTTTCTCAAACCATTGAGGTTTTGCTTCCTGGAAATTGTTGTCAGTTTGGCTCAAATAAACTCATACAGATTCTTACAGGTTTGGAAGTTTTTTACATTGACAAATAGTATAAGGAGTTAATATCAAAAATTTATGAAAAACTCAGACAATTTTTCTAAGTTTTAAGAATTCCAACCTCTTTCCTTTGTTCCCTCGCTCCTAGCTGTCCTAGAGATGGTAGCTGCTTCCTACAGTTAACTTCTTCTGTAATACCTGGGTTGTCTTTTTACCCTTTCAGTTACCTAGTTAACAACTTTATGCTAAGTTAACAGTTCTTTGTGTTAAATTATTCTGTTCACATAACTGTTGTGGATTCTGTCCCCATGGGACCCTAGCACGGATATCAATCTGGCTGATTAGCCTCAGACACTGTTCACACATGAACTTGCTGTCTTGATGGCTTAGTGTCCATGTACATTATTTAGTACCAGAACGTATCAGCTCACCTATAGGAAGTAGCAGGTCTCAGTCTCAGTGTCACTTCATCTTCACAGAGTCTCTGTGATGTGTTTGTTCTAAACATGACTCCAAATCCTTTTTATAAACCCTGGTATCCTACTTCCTGCTAATTTCTTAAATTTTATGCTAATGTTTCCATAGTAGTTGCAGGGCCACAGCCAAGTGTCCAGGGAACCCAAATCTGATCATTATTCCCAGGCCATCACTTTGAAGTGGGGACAGGGTTCATTTGGTATTGACTACTCCCAGCTGCCCCAAAGAATTATGAGAACCTGAGTGACTGTGGAGCTGGTGATGTAAATAATGAGTGATGTTGTATCTATTTGTCTGGATACTACTATAG
Organism: Anoura caudifer; assembly: GCA_004027475.1. Classification (NCBI taxonomy): domain Eukaryota; kingdom Metazoa; phylum Chordata; class Mammalia; order Chiroptera; family Phyllostomidae; genus Anoura; species Anoura caudifer. The sequence continues at coordinate 58,908 of PVKU01008933.1, read as the reverse complement.
AAATGTGAAAAGGAATAGCTTAAAGAAGAAAAGGAGTTTATTATTTTTTATGAAACTAGGCATCTGGGATAAGAATCCAAGTGTGGGTGGCCACTGCATGGTGGAATCTGTACCCTGGGCCCCGTCTCTCTTAGTTCTGTTCTTTAATGCTTACAACTTTCATTCTTATGGTCACCATTTGGTGGGAAATAGTGGTTGCTCCTTCCCCAGCTTCCTGTTCATGTCCAGGATAGGGAACAGAGGAAGTGGCTAAGGGAAAGGGGCACTATCTATAAAAATAATTTCCCCAGATTTTCCTAGCAGACTTTCTCTCATATTGCACTGGAACATGGCACTTGCTCTCAACTGCAAGGGAGATTGAAAAATGTAATTTTCTAGCTGGTGCATTGCTACTTCAAGTTATTCTGGCAGGAAGAGAGAAAGGGGTAATAGACACGAGATGGGTACCTTGCGGTGTCTGTCATACATGGGAATGCATGCTCTGAGCGCAACATGTTGACCAGAATGTCTCAATCAACCCCCAGTTTTAATTCCAACATCAGCGAGCGTCCTCAGTGTCCTTGTGGCTCTGGGATATTCCAGGAGCCCTGGAAACATCCAGGGCTGATGGTTCCTCATGTCCTTATACCCTGAGGGCAGCCTTTGGACATTCATGGAGAAAACAAACTCTCAGGCTATAGAGAGGTTGATAGTCTTAATCTGAAATTCAACTGTGTGTACTTTAGGTTTAAGCTCCAGCAAGCTTGGTCCCCTTACCCCATCAATTATACGCCGCAGTGAAGCTCAGAGACCCCAGCTTGACTTCTCAGAACTGGGCCCTCTCTCACCTCAGCTTCCTTGGCTCTCATTGCAGTCTTTACTAGCCTCCTCCAGTGGTCACCCCATGTGCCTCGTGTTGACCTCCTCCACTTGCTCTTGTTTTCTCCCTCAGAAGCATAAGGACCAATATGGCAGAGCAGGACATTTGCTGGAGGGCGGCAGTGAGTGGGAAGACAAAGAGCCTGAGTTTTCAGCCAACTCAGGGGTGGGCAAAACTAGAACTGCTGACAGATTAATAGTAATAGTCTTGCCACTTTTATTTTGCCAAAGAGCCTCAATGAAATGATAGGTAAAGGGACAGAGGCTTGTCAGGGAAGGGCCAGTGGGGCCAGGTGAGGGACGGGGTTCCCTAGAGAGGCTGAGGAGGTCTCTTTCTGGTGATGACATCTTGGCAAGATAGACAGATTTATTGCAACATCTTGGGGACTTCACCAAGACTTTTCTGAGTCCTATCCTAGCAGAACTAGGCTTTGCAGCTTAAATGGCTCAGATTTCTCCATGGAGTCACAGCAGCAGAGATGGGCTAAAGCAAAGCTTTCTTACTGACATATTCAATCTCACCTGCTATTTGGTCATCTTTCCTTTTATCCTGCTTTTCTGAGAAGCTCCTCAACTCCCAGCCAGCTTTCCCTCTGTAGCTTCTTGCTTCATGTGTTGGGCATTTGCCATCTGAGGCCTGGTGGGTACTGCTGGATGCTCAAAGATGTTAATAAGACCTGTAAATACACACCTCCAGCAGGATCACTCCTCTTGCCTCAGAAAATTCTTGCTTAAGTGAAGTCTAAACAGCCTTTAATTATATAACTCCTCTCAAGGACCATTTAAGAACCAAACCAGTATTTACAAATGGATTTAAAGTTTTCTCTGTAAAGGGAATTAATTTTCTTTTACCTCTCAGTACCTAGAAAAGCAAAAAAAGAGAAGAAAGACTGACTTTGTTCAATGATATGGGTAGAGCCTTAGGATTTTATCCAGCTGGAAACACAAACTGATAATGTATTTGATCATAGGGAACAAGAATTGCTTTAGTGGGGATTATTGTTCCTCCTGAGTGGAATTTACCCGACCAAAGAAGCAAGGAGGTAGGCAGCAGGAGTGTTAGCACCTTCCTTCCACCACAGGGTACTGATGGCATCTTGGAGAAGCCTCCCTCTGAGAGTTTAGTCCAGATATTTTCAACTGGTGTGCCACAACAATGTTTAAAACATGTGATACCTGACTATTCAGTCAGGAGCACTCACCTGTTTTTCCTTAGGTTGTCAAATAAAGAAATGACAACAGTCAACACAACAATGGTTGTCCAATGTGAGTGAATCAAAATTATATCTATTTATTTTATCAGGTTGGCAAAAAATATATATATATATATATATTTGTGCTGCAGAATTTTATGTTTATGTGTGCCATAGATGAAAAGGTTGAATATTGCTCGTTTAGTAGGTATAATCCTTTAGCCAGGCCAGTGTCCATTCCACCCAGAGTAGGCTGTGGTCTCACTCATGAGGTCAAAGTCTAGATGGGCTGCAACTGGGGCATTCCAGGCCCAGGGAGACACAGTGCCCCCTCTCTCCATCAGGGCAAGCTCAATCTATCTCAGTAGCTAATATCTCAGCTTCCCTGCTAGTCCAGCTGTACTTTATAAAGACTATAACTGTACCCAGAATTTTCAAGTTTTTATCTGTACCCCTGATGCTGCCCTTAATTTCTGCTAATTGATACTCTTCCCCAGCCCTCTAGAGTACCACTGGCCAATAGAAATTGAATGCAAACCTCCTATATGATTTGACATTTTATGGCGCTATATTAAAGTAGTAAAAAGATGTAGGTAAAATTAATTTTAATAATATATTTTATTTAATCCAGTATATCTCAATATTGTCATTATTGTCATTCAACACATAATCAATGTAAAATTATTTGTAAAATATTTCACTTCTTTTTGTTTGGTACTATGTCTTTGAAATATGGTATTTTGCTGTTATAGCACTTATCAAGTCAGATTAAATATGTTTCAAACATGTAGCTACCCTGTTGAAAAGCATAGCTCTATAGACTGGTATATATAAGGCCTCCAAATCCTGTCAGGGGTTCTCTTAGTTCCTGTGACAGTTAATTTTAAGTGTCAATTTAACTGGGATGTGGAGTGCCCAGATATTTAATTAGACAGTACTTTTGGGTATGACTGTAAGGGTGTTTCTGGTTGAAATTTGGAATGGGTAGACTGAGTGATACAATGGTGCTTCCCAATGTGAGTGGGCATCATCCAATCCGTTGGAGGCCTGAATATAATAAAAGGCTGAGTAAGAAAGAATTCTCTCTCTCTATGGGTTCATCTTCAGTGGGGACATTGGTCTTCTCCTGTCTTTGGACTTAGACTTGGACTGAAACTGATACCATCAGCTCTCCTGGTTCTCTAGCTTACTGATTGTAGATTTCAGGACTTCTCATCCTCCATAAGTGTGTGAGTCAATTTCTTATAGTAAATTTGTGTATATATCTATGCATGTTTCTTGTTGGTTCTGTGTCTCTGGAGAACCCAGACTGATAACAATTCCCCATAGACTGAATACATGGAACTACAGTACCATGTTGATGCCCGATATAACATGAAGATACCATTTGGTGGACCTACATTCCACATATCAAGGAACAAGGGCCAACTATGCAAAGGCAGCTTTCTGAGCTAATATGGGTCAGGTTCCAGGAGAAATTAGTAGGCAATTATGGAATGTAATCCAAGTAACAGGGTGGCATTGAGGAGCCATACATAGAAGGTGGAATCAGAGAATGGAACCAGAAGTTAAAAAACTGGAAATTTGAGGAATCATGGTAGAACTAAGCCAGAAAAGTAAGAAGAAGGTATCTGTCTTAGTGAAGTTGAGAAAATTAATTTCTGTGGCTGTGACTGGGATTTGAAGTTCTTTGAACCCAAGGTTTATCTTGCCTGAGAAATATTTGGAGGTCACTAACCTTCTGTGATGCTTATGTTACTGAGGCCATCCCTTGACACTTACCTCTTGGATTACTCTTGTCTGCCTTCCTGGCTGCAGCATTTCCTCCTCCTCCTATAATCTTTACATGGGGCAAGTCTGAATATGTCAGCTCACCTCAGGCTTGCAACCATCTTGCCTGTGGTGTGATGTCCAATCAGCCAGAAGCGTATTCAAGAACCTTTGTATCTTATCTTCTGCTTACCTTCTCAGCCATTCCCGTCCCCATTACACACATGATATTTCATGCTCTTTGCCCCATAGTATTTTCTTTTTCCTGTTTGTGCCTTTATGTGTTGTTTTCTCCTTGCCTGGAAGTCACTACTTTTTCCATTCCTCAGATGAATTCTTCTACTTTTCCCCTGAGATGAGTGTAGATAGCACTTCCTCCAGGACTCTTCCCTGATATTCTCTCTTCTCTTCATTACAAGTTAGATTAGATGCTGGTATTTTGTATTCTCAAAAACACTCTCAGCTGCCCTTTGTAACAACACTCTCTTACCACATTTTAATCACTTGTTTAGATGTTTGCCTTCCACACCAGACCAAGGACCTTGAAGGCAGTTCCATATTCTCAGGATATAACACTGAGCTTGGCCTGGGATGGCCTCAGAAAAGTTTATGCAATGACCAATGCGTGGGTTTCCTCCACTTCTGTGAAGACCATCAGTTGGAACTGAGGCCTAAAAAACCTGCTTGCTTGGAGCTTCCTATTTGTTTCAAACTATGATTCCCTAACTGCTTCATGTTGTACCACATCCTCAGAAAAACAATTTGTTGGTATGTATGCAGATAAAGGCTGTGTGTCCAAAGATATTCATTGCAGCATTGCCTCTGATAGAAAAACAAATTTCAATGAATAAGTAAATTATAGAATCTATGCAATCTTAAAAACCAAATTATAAAGATAGCAGAAGAGCTTGAAAGAAGACTCAGTACTTTCTGTGCGCCTCACCAGATAGAAACTTCCAGCTCCATTAAACGATCCTTTGTTCATTCATTCATTCATTCATTCATATATATTCACAAATATTTATTGAATGCCTATAATATATAGGGCCCTGCTCATTAGCAAAAAGTCTAAATTTTAATTAAGATTTTAAAGAGAAATAAAATACAAGGTTACATTACTCATCACACAACATTTAGTTTAGAAATATCCTTATTCATCATTTCTCCCTCACAAAATTTCTCTTTTAAATGGTCTTAAAACCTCTTCCTATCTAGCTTATCTAGTCTCACCTTCCCTTCTATCATTCCTGATCAATTTATATCCCTTCCTGTCTTAAGTAAGGAATTTATTCATTGTTCTGGTTTCTCCAGTCTTGAATCCTCACACCCATTACCCTCCTTAGTAAAAAAAGGGGTCTTCTACAATATATTTTCTGTAGAAGGCAGTGGAGAGATTGTAAATAATGCATTATGTTTCTTTGCCATAATACTTATCCAACCCTGTCAGATGGGCACTGGGAGTAGAACACATGATTGGAGAAGTCACTCACTGTGGATTTTAGTCCTTTCCAAGCTCAGGGTGGTGCAGTGAACAGGACAACACCCTGTCAGGGGTCTGAATATGGTATTGATTGTGTTTATAAGGGATCTCATGACCACTTCATGGCCAGGGAGGGCTCTTTCTATGGCTATTCTCTTCCCTCTCAGAGTTGGGGGAGGGCAGTTGCTGCAAGAGAAGGGAGAGAGAGAAAGCGAGCCAGTGACCTAGTTTTAAGTAAAGTCCAATAGTATGTAAATAATTCATATATTTAAAATAACAAAATAAATATTTTATGGGTCTTTAAAATTCAGGAATGAGCTATAGCCTTAAAATTCACAGATCAGAAGCTAGCCTTGGAGTGACGTCACCAAAATGGCAACATAGGTTTTTCCTGACTTTGCTTCCCTTGCAAGGAGAACAACTAACAACTCTTCATGGACAAGGCACCACTGAGGGAACCCTGGAACACAGGTGTGAGGCTGAAGCACCCCCTTGCACCACAGAGACCCAGACAGACTGCATGCTAACCTTACTGTTCCTCCCCCTGAGTCTCCTATTCCTCCAGTGGGAAGAGGGAGCCCAGTGGTGACATCTGGCTCCTACACCTCTGCAGCATTGTGGGTCGCTTTGTGGGACCACTTGCCCTGGTTCACTCTCTGAGGATCTCAGGGGAGCCTGTGGGGCTCAAATTAAAAGCTGGCCTTCAGGCTCAAGTTCCATTGCACAGTAAAATATTGCCATTAGGGGACATATGTAACTCCTAGCTGACAGAATTTCACATGTAGGGTCCTTACAAATTAAGCCTGGTTTCCTGGCCTGCCTCTTATGGGATACTGAGGAGGAGACTGACTCTTTCCTTTTCTCATGAGGACTCTGTGTTCTCCGAACAACAATCTCCATCCAAGCAGGGTGGGATCCTTTGTCCTGCACAGCACTGTCACTGAGGGAAATTTACAATTAATTTCTGACCATCTTGGGTACATATGAGAAATCTTGTTAATAAAATTTGGTGGAGGGTACATTGTTATAATGCAGAACAATAAGGTTGGTGGGAGTTGCATAATTTTTCTATTTGTCTCTATTTCCCATGAGAATTTCAGAGAGCTGTGAAATACTTGCTGCAATATGACTAGAATATTTCCTCAAAGGGGTTGCTTATTATCACCGTATTTTAAAGTATAATGCTTTTTTATTTTTTTTAGAATTATAGAAGTAATATATGATCATTATGTAGAATTTAGAAAGTATGGAAAAGTGCACAGAAGGAAAGAAAAGCCGTCCATAATTGGTCACATAGAAATAAACACTGTCATTACTTTGAGGGAGAGAGACATGGCCTAATTTCTGTGCTTGAGTCTTTTCTTTTTGTTCTCTTATTAGCCCCCCTACCTCTGGTTCCTTTGTTATCTGGGTTAAAAGCATTCGTCTCTCATTTATATCACAGGTTTTGACTGTGGCCCATTTTTGGAATTAATTACAGAGATTTCTCTTCCCTTATTATATAGAAGATAAAACTTATGTAACTTGAGCTTTGATGTCATGATCCTGGAAGACTGATGAAAAAGATTGAAGGCAGCATTTCTCAACTTTGGCAGCAGGGCCATTTCAGGTTGGATGGTTCTCTGTTGTGTGGGGCTTCCCTGTGCATTGTAGGATGTTTGGAAGCATCTCTGACTAGCAGATGCCAGTAGTAAAATCCCATCTTCCAAGTTGTGACAACCAAAAATGCTTCCAGACATTGCCAAATATCTCAAAGTGGGAGATGACAAAATCAACTGGGACAAGAATGTGTCCTGCTGAACACCTAGAAGTTAGGAATGCTAATGTTTCTGGACTTTTAATTGGTCATATTTTAGATCATAAAATGCCAAGAAGATAAATATGCTAATGAACTTTCTGAAAACATGAATATCAATAGCTGTATTCCTATTTTTGTTTCTAGTCAATGTCATGTTTGAAAGGATTAGGATTATTATACAGACCTGAGAAGTCTGAATTTGGAAGTCCTATCAGTCAGGGGTTAGTCAGGGACAGAGCAACCACTCTAGGTATTTCAGTTAGAAAGAGAGTTCATAGGGAACTAGCTGCTTACAGAATCCTTTGAAGAGCTGGGCAGGAGAGTGATCAAGGAGCATGCTTGCTGCCTTTCAGGAACTTTGGAAAGCAGGAATCATAGCAAAATTCCCTTGGAGATCAGCAGGCTGCAGGATACCTAGAAGGTTTGTTACTTATTATCTCAATAGCTTGTAGCAGCAGCATGAGTCATTTGTAGGAGCAAACATGGAAGCTGCTGCTGCAGCCACATAACTGCAATCTGCTGATGCCTGTGAGCTGCTGTGGGACAAAGTAAAATAGCTCCTCCTTCTCTTCTGCCTTCCAGGTCTCCTATAAATTCCTCTCAGTAGCTGAATCTAACTGAATTCCTGAGAGCAAGGGAGCCTTGGAAATGTAGTTTCTGGGCTGTCAGTCCTGTTGTACTAGGAAGGTGCTGAGAAGGACAATATTATGCAGACTGAGACAACTGAGAAGATGTTGTACTAGGACAGGGGTTCTTTATGAAAGTGTTTCTTTCTTAGCATCAATTAAAAAAGGGTCATAGGCTGCTCCAGTGGTGCTACACTGATAAAATAAGATTCTTTGATCTAAATTGTTTGCCACATCTCATTCATTGTCAAGAACTATAGAGACTATAGTTACGGAGTGTACGGGAGGGATGAAGTTTCCTGGTGTCAAAAAGACAAGCAGACATGCACTTGCATAAAAATATATGAAAATGTAGAATTGTACTGCATATATAGTTTCATATACTATTTTTATTTAATGTTATCTCATGTGGTTCCTGCCTAGAATTCTTTACTGCAAATGTTTGTCTTACTTTTGCCATGACAAATAAGCTTAAATAATTTGAAAAGGAATTATTGCTATTAAAAAAAAAAACATAGCATGCTATCTGTTTTGTTGTATATATTTCAAAAGCATTACTTCAAACCTTATTTATTTAGACTTGTTGATTTATATTTCTACATAAATCTTTGTCCCCAAATTTGGCTAACTCCTTAGGCACTGGTTTCTAGAAATGGGTTACTCATCCAAAACTGTAAGTTAATCACTTTACTCAATGTTCGTAGTGAGTGACTACCACCAGCAGCACGTGAGATTTCCTGCTCTCTGTCACTTTTTGAGCACCAAGAGCAAACCATTTGTTAAATCAAAACAAATGAAACAGACTTTTTTATTTTTATAGGCAAATATTATTTCATTATTTATAATTTTATATTTTTTTGATTTTATCAATGGAGTTGAACTATGTGATTTTATTTAAGTCCTGTACATGTCTTTAAAAATACTTGCTATAGTAATATAAGCTTAAGGCACAAAATTCAAAAAGAGTAAAAAGACATATGGTGAAAAATAAGATTCTTTTTTACCTTTTTACTCTAGTTAATCAGCCTATCCCCCAAGAGATAACCAAATACCTATTTTTCCAAAGATCTATTTTTAGTATATATTCCAGAGAGGTTTACATAGATGTAAACTGAACTATATATTTGGGTGTATATATGTGAATATATATAATTCACATATATGAATTAGAATATGGATAATTTATACATATAACATGTATATAATATATCTAATTCAAATAGACACACATCTGCACTCATTACTTTTACTGAAGAACAGAGTGTTATACGTGCCATCCCAAAACTTTAAATAAATCAATGTAAATTAAAGCTCTTTCCACATGAAGATACTTCTTGTGCTTTGTAAAGATTGTAACATATGCTATTTTATGCATATAGTGTGGTGTATTTAATTGGTGTCCTATTAATGAACATTTGAGGTTGTTTTTTATTATTTCTTATAATGCTCTAATGAATAACTTTGGATCTCAAATTTTGCTAAGTTACATTTATATTTCTAAGATAATTCCTAAAATTTAAGGTGCCTAAGCATAAGTTATATATATTTTAAATTTTAATGGGTATATGCACAGGTTTTTCTAGTTTAATTGTGAATTTACTAGTGTTTATTATTGGGAAAAAACAATGACCTATATCTTTTTTGAGTCAGAAGAGGACCTTAGCTAAGCATTTATGCTAATAATAACTAGTGCCTATTATCTGCTGGTCACTGTTCTGAGTACATACAGAAAGTAATTTAATTGTTATCAGAGCCATATGCATTAGGTATCATTATTGATGTCTCTGTTTTGCTATTGAGGAAACAGGCATAAGAGTTTAAAATAATGTGCCTGAGGCCATTAGGGAGAGTGAGCAGAGGAGCTAGGATCTGAACACACACACTATCAGTCCAGAGTACTTAGGTATTCTGTTACATTCAACCTGAACTAGTTTGTTTTTCTTCTTTTTAAAAATTTTTCCAGAGAGTGTGGATACTGGTAAATTTAGGGATTTTTATTTGTTGGGTTCTTCTATCCCCTGAACTATTTCTTATCAGCAGCAATTTCAAATCTTTGTCTAGTTCATTCACTGTTTAAGGCAACAGTCCTTGGAAAAGCATGCTGTAGTGATAGATCCTTGCTAATCTTTGGCAGGCCCAGAGGTACATGGGTTTTGATGACTGTGACTTTGTTTCTTTTTCATAATTTAAAAAATTTTTAATATATTATATTGATTATGCTATTATAGTTGTCCCATTTCTCCCCCATCATTCTCCTCCACCCTGCACACCCCCTCCCACCCACATTCCCCCCCTTTAGTTCATGTCCATGTGTCATAAGTTCTTTAGCTTCTACATTTCCCACACTATTCTTGCCCTCCTCCTGTCTATTTTCTACCTGCCGTCTATGCTACCTATTCTCTGTACTTTTTCCCCCTCTCTTTCTCCCACTCCCCTGTTGCTAACCCTCCATGTGATCTCCATTTCTGTATTTCTGTTCCTGTTCTAGCTGTTTGCTTAGTTTGCTTTTGTTTTAGGTGTGGTTGTTAATATCTGTAAGTTTGCTGTCTTTTTACTGTCCTATTTTTTATCTTCTTTTTCTTAGGTAAATTCCTTTAACATTTTGTATAATAAGGGCTTGGTGATGATGAACTCCTTGAACTTGACCTTATCTGAGAAGCTCTTTATCTTCCCTTCCATTCTAAGTGACAGCTTCACTGGATAGAGCAATCTTGGATGTAGGTCCTTAACTTGACTTGGAATACCTCTTTCCAGCCCCTTCTTGCCTGGAAGGTCTCTTTTGAGAAATCAGCCAACAGTCTGATGGGAAATCCTTTGTAGGTGACTGTCCCCTTATCCCTTGCTGCTTCTAGAATTCTCTCCTTCATTTTAATCTTGGCTAATGTAGTTATGATGTGCCTTGGTGTGTTCCTCCTTGGGTCCAACTTCTTTGGGACTCTCTGAGCTTCCTAGACTTTCTGGTAGTCTATTTCCTTTGCCAGATTGGGGAAATTCTCCTTTATTATTTGTTCAAATAAGTTTTCCACTTGTTGATCTTCCTCTTCCCCTTCTGGTACCCCTATAATTCAGATGTTGGGACGTTTAAAGATGTCCTGGAGGTTCCTAAGCCTCTCCTCATGTTTTTGAATTCCTATTTCTTCCTTCTTTTCTGTTTGGTTGTTTCTTTCTTCCTTCTGGTCCACTCCATTGATTTGAGTCCCAGTTTTCCTCCCATCTCTAGTGGTTCCCTGTGTGTTTTCCTTCATTTCACTTATTGTAGCCTTCATTTGTTCATCTAATTTGTGAGCAAAATCAACCAATTCTGTGAACATCCTGATCACCAGAGCTTTGAACTGTTCATTTGATTGGTTGGCTATCTCTTCGTTGCTTCGATGAATTGGCTCTAGGGCTTTGATTTGTTCTCCCATTTGAGCCATTTTTTTTGTGTCTGGTCGCGGCTGTTGTGTAGTGAGGGGTAGAGCCTTAGGTGTTCCCCAGGGTGGGGTGGCCCAGTGGCAGGGTAGTGATGCTGTATGTGGGGGTGGGGTCTGAGAGGGAACAATGGTGCTTGCTCTGCTCTCTCTCAGATTCCAGTCCCTTCCACCACTTCCCCTTCACCTGGATTATCTGGACATGAATGTTTGGACCACCTGGTTAGCCAGCTACCTTGTGCTGTGTCACTGGGTCTGCACCATTGTCACCTTGTGCCCGGAGTCTGCCAGCTGCCACCTGCATGCCTGGAATCTGCCAGCCACTGCTGCCTGCACTGCCTGGGTCTGCCAACCTCCACTTTTTCCTGCCGGGACTTCACCCCTCTTATTGATCTGGATGAATGGTTGTTGGACTTCTATACAGTTCAATTTTCTATGAGTTCTGATTGTTTTCTTGTTTCTGAATCTTTGTTGTCCTTAATTTTTGTTGTGCAAGGAGGCACAGTGTGTCTACCTATGCCTCCATGTTGGCCCGGAAGTCCTTTTTTATAATGTTTTAATTTTTTAAAGTTTTTGAGGTAGACAACCATACAATCTGTGAATATTATTAATTTTATCTCTTTGGTGGTATTATTCCTCTTATTTATTTTTCCTTTGTTAGCGTGTTGGCTTGAAGGTCCAGAGCACTGTTGTGTAATTTTTTTTTTACTTTATTTTTATTGTTGACACTATTACAGATGTCCTCATTGCCCACCTTCCCCACAGTGTTACCCTTCCCCTTCTTCACACTGTTGTCTGTGTCTGTGGGTCATGCATATATGTTCTTTGGTAAATCCCTTTACATTCTTTCATGCAGTCCCCCTTCCCTCCTCCCCTCTAACAGCTGCCAGTCTGCTGCATGTATCCATGCCTCTATTTTGCTCATCAGTTTATTTTTTTCATTAGATAACACTTATAAATGATATCAGACCTGGAGATTATTATGCTAAGTGAAATAAGCCAGTCAGTGAAAGACAAATACCATTTGATGACCCTTTTCTTGCTTCAGATTTTAATGGAAATGAATGCTAATGTTTTTATGAACAATGTTGGTTCGTGTTCTGCACAGAGATTCATGATTATGTTCAAAGTCTCTCTTTTCATCACTCACTAAGAGTTCTTAATTAGGAATAGATGTCTAATTTTATTAAATCCCTTCATGAGGGTCACGTATGAATATTACCACATATTATTATATTAGTTGATCAACTATATTTGAACATTAGATATGTTCTGGTTGTCTATTTCTGCATAAGAAACTGCCCCAAGCAGTGGCTTAATGCAATAACCATTTATTTTGCTTATGAATCTGTGATTTGACCAGGCTCAGTGAGGCAGTTCTGGCTTGCGATAACTTATGTGTTTGCAGACAGACAGTGACTGGGCTGGGGTCACCTTGGAGGCTTCTTCACTCTCATGTCTGGTTCCCGGGCAGGGAAGGCTCACATTGCTGGAGCTGGAGCATCTGGGGCTTTGTGGGCATCTCCCACTTTCTGTGAGGTCTCTCCACATGTGGCCCAGGGTAACCAGATTTGTACTGGATGACCCCAGAGTGAGTGTCCTGAGATAAACCAACATAATATTCCAACATTTTCAATCTTAGCACCAGAAGTCATGGAACATTATTCTGTCACTTTCTATTTGTTGAGGCTGTCACAGAAGCCAGACTGCTCAGGGTCAGAGGAAGGAGGCACAGACCTTACTTCTTGAGTTTAGGACTCATTCTTTACTCAGTTTCTCCAGTTATTGACCCATTCAGGATATTCAGGTTTTTAAAATGATCTTGGTAATTCATGTATTTCTTAGGAACTCATTCAATACTGACAATTTTCAAATTTACAATGATAGACTTTAATATTTTTATACATTTGTAAGTATCCTTTATAGTATGTTACTATACTTTATTCCTCATTTATGATTTTGGTTACTTGTATGTATATATGTCTTGATTTTATCATCCTGAAATGTATCTATTTTAATACTTTTTTCAAATGTGATTGCTTGGCTTTGTTTATATTTTCTCCTCCCTTTGTGTGGTAAATAATTTTAAAATTTATTATATTTTTCTTGATTTTCTAAATACCTCTTTAACTTAATAATAATTTAGTTATATTCTTCATTTTTAATTGCAGACATATGTACATCTAAAGAACTTGCTGCTAGATTTTGCTTTAGCCTTTCCCCCTGCATTTTGACCTGGAGATAGAACTAACCTGGGAACCAGAAGGAGAGCCAAGAATCACAGGGATACAAGGAGGCAGCACCCATGAAAGTGTGGTTTTTGCCAGATCTGTGTGCCTGTGGGATTCCTGGTAGACTGGGTGCTGGGCTGAGCTCTTGCCAGGCATATGTGATGAGGCCAAGCAATGGAGATTATTGGTAAGAAAGTGATTGAAATAGTTACCATGGAACCTGCCTTTGGCTGGTTCTATCAAGACTTCTAAACTGGGAAGCTCAGGGCAGGGAGAGTGGGTACTGGGAGCTGGAGGTGGGGGATAGGAAGGAGGGAGTGGTGGATGAGGGCATAGCAGGAGGTAAGGAGTTGGGGTGAGAGTGTGGAGTGGGAAGTGGAGTGCAGTTTCTGTTTTTGCTCTAAGGCAGTCTGGATAAGACCAGTGTGCTCAAGATGGTGGGGGCTCCAAGTCACCCTGATACTGGTAAGAAGTCCTTGAATGCCCTAGGGAAGGAAACAGCCTGGCTCCCCTGAGAGGCATGTTGGAGTCCAAGGGAAAGAGCATCCACCATCCACAGGGAGCAAAACAAGCATCAAGGTTTGAAACCAGAGTACTTGTTTAGTGAAAGAAGGGCTGATGTGGGGATGTGAGGGAAGAACTGATTTAGACCACACAAAATACTTTAAAAGATCACACTTGAAAATTCACTCTGAAGACAGCACTGCGTGTATCCCAGTATGACAGATGGTCAGGAAGCAGGGTATTATTTTTAAGAACAGTTAGGCTAAAAAGAATAAATGCATAAATGAATAAAAAATAAACAAAACTCATGAAAATAGGGCACTTGCTGGAAGAGTCCTGTGAGAGCTATTTTCCTCTCTCTCCTTCACCCTTCAAGGACAAATTCCCCAATTTGCAAATGCTCCAGTTCAAGTGACACTCTCTCTGGATTCTGTCCCCAAACAATATTCCTTAGCTGTGTTCTTGATAAAGTTCCTTTATCTACCTTTGCCTCAGTTTCCTCATTTGTAAAACAGGGACAAAAATTGTACTGATTGCCTAGGAATATGGGTAAAGTTTAAATGAGTATTGGTTCCTATCTATCTATCAATCATCTGTTATCTATCTATTATCGATCTATCTATCTAATACATCTAACCTTTCAGCTCCAGCAGACATAAGATAAGCACTGTGAATTATTATTAGTTATTATTATCTTTTTCTCCTCTGGTTATATCTATGGTCATGAAGTCCCTCCAAATCTCTCCTCTGAAGGTTTTCATCCATACCTATCATATCTCATTGACACTCACTATAACCAGATGAGTTACCTTAAAACCTTCAGGCACCCTGACACAAGCCTTAACTTCCTCAGTTTACCTTGCAAAACTTTCCAAAATAACTATTTACAAGCATAGCTCTGCTATAGTTTTCTTCTTATTTTTTTTTCATAAAAGCACATATGCTTTTTTGTTGCTGAATAATATTCTAATACACAAGTACATATATTGAATATTTATATAATACTACATCTTCTTTATCTATAAACAAAGTCACAGGGATATAATGTGCAGCACAGGTAATATAGTAATATCATAATAACTTTGTACATTGACAGGTGGGCATTAGACTTACCATGATGATCACATAGTAATGTGTATCAATGTCAAATCACTCTGTTATACACCTGAAACTAATATAATATTAATAGGTTATATTATAAAGTTTATTTATTTATTTATATTGAGGATTTGTCTTTAAAAAAAAAAATTTATTGTTGTTCAAGTACGGTTGTCTCCATTCCCCAGCCCCTCACCCCAGCCACCCCCACTTCCCACCCTTGATCCTATCCCCTTTTGGTTTTGTCCATGTGTCCTTTATAGATGTTCCTGAAAACCCTTCCCCCTTTTTTCCCCATTATCCCCTCCTACCTTCCTCTGGTTACTTTCAGTTTGTTTTTAATTTCAGTGCTTCTGGTTATATCTTGTTTCCTTGTTTGTTTTGTTGATTATATTTCGCTTATAGGTGAGATCTGTGGGAGTGCTCCACCTGCAGGGCCCTCCTAGCCCCCTGGGATCTGCCATGAATGAGAATAAGTCTACCAAGACATGATCTGCTTGGGGAGGAAAGGTGGCTAATCTCTCAAAGGAGGTGGGCCTTGAGCTTGTTCCTCAATGGGCTTTTATTGAGTTCAATTTGCATAGGAATACAGGTCATCAATCATTGTCAGGCAGTAAGGATCAAACAATAGATAACATACAAAGAACTCTGTGGGCCTATTTTGAGTCAGGGTCAATAGCTAAAGGGCCATAAAACTTTGAGAAACAAACTCATTCTACGTTTGGACCCTTATCATTTAAATTGAGGGTATTAAATCAGGTTTCACAGGATTTTATGCATTCTTTCTTAGGCCTGATAGCCCTGGGGAATCCACCCTTTCCAGCACAGAGCCCCACCCACCTCTAGCATTGTTTCGGGCTTAAAGCATTGTTTCATGCTTAAGTCTGGCAGAGGAAGTAAGGCAGCTAAAAGATTAGGAGCCTTCTTGCAAACAGAATGATGACTCAGGCTATGTCAAAGCCAAGGGGCAAGGGTCCATCACCCCCTTTTTCTATAGCCCCCTGAGTCCTTCCCTGAGGGCCCCTTGCAACCATGCCTGTCTTAGGTCATCCCTCCTTTGAGGAATCTTACCCATCATTGGCTAACCAGTCATCTACTTGGGGCTAAGTAGGGTGAAGTAAAAGGCAGCAGAGGTGGCACCCCTACCAGGAAGATAAGCTTTATCTCCATAGTGTCTTATGGTCCCAAGGTCTCTTAGCCTTAGCCATGGGGGGTACAGCTTCTAAAACCAGGCAGGGTGGTTCCCAACAGAGATCATATGGTATTAGTCTTTCACCACCTGGCTTATTTCACTTAGCATAATGCTCTCCAGTTCCATCCATGCTGTCACAAAGGGTAGGAGCTCCTTCTTTCTTTCTGCTGCATAGTATTCCATTGTGTAAATATACCATAGTTTTTTAATCCATTCATTTACTGATGGGTACATAGGTTGCTTCCAGTACTTGACTATTGTAAATTGTGCTGCTATGAACATTGGGGTATATAGGTTCTTTTAAGTTAGTGTTTCAGGGTTCTTAGGATATAATACCAGCAGTGGAATTGCCAGACCAAAAGTTAGTTCCACTTTTAGTTTTCTGAGGAAATTCCATATTGTTTTCCACACTGGCTGCACCAGTCTGCATTCCCACCAACAGTGCACTAGGGTTCCCTTTTCTCCACTTCCTCTCCAACACTTGTTTGTTGATTTGTTTATGATGACCATTCTGACCGGTGTGAAGTGGTATCTCATTGTGGTTTTAATTTGCATCTCTCTGAGGGCTAATGATATTTAACATTGTTTCATGTGTTTGTGGGCCTTCTGTATGTCTTCCTTGGAGAAGTGTCTGTTCAGGTTGTAATAAACCCTTTTTATATACACATCTCATTTAATCTCTATGGCAACCAGTTCAGCAGGTGTTATTATTTACATTTTCCAGTTGAGAAAATTGAAGCACAGAAAGGTTAAATGACATTTTCAAAATTATGCAAGTAGCAAATGGCAGAGATCATATTTGAGATCAGGTCTGTCTGACTCAAATCTTTACTCTGACCATCATGCTGTGCACTCTACTATAATCAAGCAAAGGCCCATATGTGTGTGTTCCCATGGGCTTCTTGAAGGTGAGGACTGCATCTTGTTTACTGTCTGTCACTTGCTCTATTCATAGTCTTGGCACACAGGAGATGTGTAGAATGTTAAACTAGAAGGTTTATTAGGGAGTGCTTTGGGGTCAACACATGTGGGAGGGAAGGGAAGGGAAAAAAGGTGAAGGAAGAGAAGGGAGCAGGGTTGGGTTAAAGAAGAAGTTTGTCTATGATGCAGTCTCAGTAGAAACTTCAGTTGATCCTATAGGGTGGTCTAAAGGTGGGATGAGTGTTCAGAGTTGCTCCCATTTGGGAAGAGAGAACTGAGCCTTTATACCACTGTGTGCATCATCATTGGATATGGGCTATCCTGGGAAGAGGGTATGACTGGGGTTAGGAGCATTCCTTTAGCTGAGTCTCTCTCTGAAGAGGACAGCTGAAGGCATTAGGTAGCAGCACTTCCAGCAGCTGGAAGAATGAGTAAGTTATTCATTTCTCAAGGGATCTGGTGGTACCTCACAATTTCTGCCACACCATTGTGCATCAAGTTTTCTCTAGAATACTGTCCCCAAAAGTAATGGCAGTTCTGAGTTGCTGCCCAGTTTAGGTGAAGATTTGGACTAGATGCAGCAAGGGCATGTTTCCTTTACCCAGCATCCAGTAAGATGTAGCTTCAACAATGACAGCCTCTGAAAACTTCTTTCTTGCTTGCAGGGGGTCTGTGTGCTTGATTCAGAAGCTCCTCAGCTTGCTTTCTCCTCCCATGAGGCTGTGTTGTCCTGCTTTGGGGCTTTTGTTTAGCTTAACTTGAATATCAAGCTCCCCGGAGTCTGATGTGTTGGAACAGTGCCTCACTCTGTGGCTCCAGCAAGCCTGATCACCAGTCCTTTGTTCTTCCAGTAGGCAGTACCTTGCCTCACTCCCCAGACCACTTGGTGGTCATCACAATTTTTTTGTGATGCTATGCATTGGTGACTTGAGCATAGCAAAAGCTTTACCCCTCACTGCTAGTGGGATGCCAAAACTGCCTTGAATTCTGCTGCCACCTCAGTTGTGGGCTTTGGAAGGTACCACACACCAGATAGGCAGGCTATGGTCATCAGATGAAGTTACCCACAGGAAGAGGCAGGAATGTGAACCAGAGGTGTTGACTGAGTCCATTCTTGTTGGAAATGCTGTATCCCTTTTGCTCACAAATTTGTGTCACTCTAAAGAAAACATGCCCAGCTGCAAACTACTCCCATACAGAACAGGACCACTGGTCAAATCAAGCCACAGTGATGAGGCTAGTGTTATATTTTAAGGGTTAAGGTTTTGACTTTTAACCTAAGGGTTAAGGGTTTAAGGGATAAGGTTTTGACAAACTCCTTCCTTTTCAAACTGTGGTCTTGGGTGACCCTGGCCAGGACCCAAAGGCTAATTTACAAGAAAAACAAGGAAATGTAAGCCATAATCCCTGAGCCTTTCCAAGAGTTATAAGAAAGCCAGTTGGTTTTTGAAGGGCTGTGATATAGGAACACAAAATGAACCAGATCAGTGTGTACATAGGTTAGACTCAAGGAAGCTGAGATGGGAACAGCTAGTCCAACTCTAGTGTCTGGCCTTAGGTCTCCCTGGGTGCCCATCCATAACATGGGTGCAATGGGGCCATTGGTCTGCATTGGGGCAGTCTGAAGGACAAATAGCACCATCCTCTACTTTTGGAAGCAACCTTCATAGTTACTACCTCATCAATGAAGAACATTAGCTGAGTTTCTACTCTGTGCCGTTTACTGGTACAGATTCACAGCTGACAAAGTCTCAAATGTCTTCTGCTCTCTATCAACCCAGAAGCAGGAGAACAAACGTACAAGCTAATTTGTTCAAGGGATTCTACAGAATATTCTCATTACAGAGAATTTCTTTTTTCAAAGGTATATTTTATTGATTATGCTATTACAGTTGTCCCATTATTTTCTCCCCTTCATTCCCCTCTGCCCTGCACCCCACCTCCCACCAGCACCGCCCCCCCCACCTTAGTTCATGTTCATGGGTCTTACATGTAAGTTCTTTGGCTTCTCCATTTCCTATACTATTCTTAACCTCCCTCTGTCTATTTTGTACCTACCAATTATGTTTCTTATTCCCTGTACTCTTTCCTCCTCATTCTCCCCCTCCCCATCTCCACTGATAACCCTCCATGTGATCTCCATTTCTGTGATTCTGTTTCTGTTCTAGTTGTTTGCTTATTTGTTTTTGTTTTTAGGTTCAGTTATTGATAGTTGTTTGTTGTCATTTTACTGTTCATAGTTTTGATCTTGTTCTTAGATATGTCCCTTTAACACTTCATATAATAAGGGATTGGTGATGATGAACTCCTTTAGTTTTACATTGCTTGGGAAGTACTTTATGTGCCCTTCCATTCTAAATTATAGTTTTGCTGCATACAGTAATCTTGGATGTAGGTCCTTGCCTTTCATGACTTGGAATACTTCTTTCCAGCCCCTTCTTGCCTGCAAGGTCTCTTCTGAGAAATCAGCTAACAGTCTGATGGTAAGTCCTTTGTAGGTAACTGTCTCCTTTTCTCTTGTTGCTTTTTAAGATTCTCTCCTTATCTTTAATCTTGGAAGATGTAATAATGATGTGCCTTGGTATGTGCTTCCTTGGGTCCAAGTTTTGGGGGGATTCTCTGAGCTTCCTGGACTTCCTGGAAGTCTATTTCCTTTGCCAGATTGGGGAAGTTCTCCTTCATTATTCTTTCTTTCTTTCCTTTTTCCATTTATACTGAGGATCTTGATGTATGCAAACTTTTCACATTTTAGGTCAAATAATTCATTTTTGGGTAGCTTCCTTCTACATCATAAAATAGTTGGCAGCACCATGGCCCCTAAACAACAAATACCTGTAGAAAGTCAACCCCACAAAGAGATATGTAAGGAAAGGCACAGATAAATAGAGTAAGAGAATAAGAGAAAGAATAAAACAAGAGCCCTGACTTGTGTGGCCCAGTGGGCTGGGTGTCATCTCAGTAACTGAAAGGTAACTCATTTAATTCCCAGTCAGGGCACATGCCTGGGTTGCAGGCCAGGCCCCTGGTTGGGGGTGTGAGATGCAGCAGATTGGTATTTCTCTTGCATATCAGTGTTTCTCTTTCTCTCTCCCTTCTCCTTTCTCTGAAAGTAAATAATATATATTTTTAAAAATGAAAACAGGTAGAGAAAAGGGAGAGAAGTAAAAAATATAAAGAAAAAACTTTTTTTTTTTACTGAAACTTGTATGTGAGGTCACATCACTTTGGCTGTATTCTGTTGTTGAGAAGCTGGCTTGTAAATGCTTATTGATGACACAACAATGTGCATATCAGCAGGCAGGATCTACCTGGAGACATTGAGGGGGCTACCAAACACGCAGGCCCACATGAGGCAAACGTCTGATTCTAAGTATAACAGGGTACCATAGAAGGTTATATGGCATAGGTATTAATATTTTAATTGGGTTAATTTAAATAACATAAAATTTAAAACCTAAAAACTGTGTCCTAGAGCAGTTTGACATTCTGAAGAGCATATTGTTAAAACCCAGGGTTTTAAAAAAGCAATTGACACAGTCTGGCTTCCTCACCCAGGTTTCTGGGTAACTAAGGGAAGCAGTTTCCCACAACCTTGAATGGGCCTGATAAGTAGTGTTCTCATAGCCTCTCAAGGCCGGGTCTGATAAAGTGTTCCCATAACATGAAGTGGGCTTGCATGCACAGAATTATGCTATGTTATATAATTTTCTGGCTTGAAGCTGGCTTTGTTTGCCTCGAGTACTTAAGCAGGACTCCCTGCTGGGTTCCATGACATGTGCCACACAAGGGGACAGGTGACATGCAGCGTGCCGTACAGAGACATGCAAGGACACATGCAGCTTGCAGCATGCATGGCTTGCCCAACTGTGAATAAAGGCAAGTCAAGCATCCGCATAGCTCCAGGCATTTTCTTCCATCTCCTCAGATCTAGAGTGGACCTACCAGGCCTTGACAGGCTGAAACACAGTGGTATTTGAAGCTTTTTTAAAAAAATTATTGTTGTTTCCTTCATTATTTTTTCATATATGTTTTCCATTTCTTGCTCTTCCTCTTCTTCTGGCACCTGTATGATTCAGATATTGGAACATTCAGATATTGGAGGTTCCTGAGCCACTCCTCAGTTTTTGAATTATTTTTTCTTCATTCTGTTCTGGTTGAATGTTTATTTCTTCCCTCTGCTCCAAATTGTTGATTTGATTCCTGGTTTCCTTCCCTTCACTGTTGGTTGCCTGTATATTTTTCTTTATTTCACTTTGCATAGCCTTCACTTTTTCCTCTATTTTGCAACCATACTCAACCATTTCTGTGAACATCCTGATTACCTGTGTTTTGGACTCTGTGACTGATAGGTTGGCTATCTCTTGGTTGCTTAGTTCTTTTTCTGGAGTTTTGATCTGTTCTTTTATTTGGGCCATATTTGTTGATCTCAGTGCACCTGTCACATTGTAAGAGGAAGAGGCTTAGGTATTCACCTGGGAGGTGCAACACATGTTGCTGTGCTGTGGTGCTACGTATGGGGAAAGGATCAGAGAGGAAAGAATGCTGCTTGCTTGGCTCTTGGCTTTCAGTCACTTCCCTGTTACCCACAAGCAAATTGGGCCCTTCTGATTATCAGGTGGGTGGGTTTGTGTACATTCTAAAACCCTCTGGGTCTCTCCAATGAACTCCACTGTGAGGCTGGGAGTTTCTCCTGCTGCAGCAACCCCTAGAGATCTTTACAGCCAAAGGTCTGGAAGCTTTCTTTGCCCATGCTAGAACCCTGGGTTGCATGGTCTGTCTTGCTCCCCAGTTGTTCCTCCCAATTTATTCACACACAAATGTGGGACCAACAGCTGCCACCTTGCCCACCCAGTCCTGCAGCTGCTGCCTTGCTGTGTGTCCTCTTTGTCCTGGCTACCTGTCTCTGCCTCTCCTACTGGTCTGGATGAATGTTTCTTCTTTAACTCCTTGGTTGTTGGACTTCCATACAGTTTGATTTTCTGGCATTTCTAGTTGTTTTTTGTTTTTAAATTTGTTGTTGCCCTTCTTTTGGTTGTATGATGAGGCAAAGTATATCTACCTACACCTCCTTCTTAGCCGGAAGTCTCTTCATTTCAGAAAATTTCAAAAGTACACAAAAGTAGAGTAAATAATAGGATGACTTTCCCATTTTTATTAACATAATGTCAAAAGATGTTACTTTTCTATACCCACATAATGCCACTGAAGCATATCCTGACTTCATGTCATTTCATTTCTAAATAGTCTAGTATATCTCTAGATTACAATGACTTTTCAGAGACAACTGCAAACTAATAATTAACAATTTTTTGGTGTCATCAAATATCCAGTTAATATTACAATTTTCTTGATTGCCCTATCAACATATATTTTTGAACAGTTGGTTTGCTTGAATCAGTATACAAACAAAATTACACAGGTGAATTTTACTACATGCTGGGTGCTGTAGCAGACACGTGGATATTTATGGCAGAGCTCACCAGGAAGTGCTTCCTGGATTTACTTCCAATGGAGTTCACACTGACTTTGGAATTCTATCTCTGTGAACCTGAGCAAGTGAACCTTTCCAAGTCTCAGTTCCTCAACTCCATAGCTCACATGGTTGATGTGAATATTAAATGAGATATTCATTATGATGTTTAGCACATAGTCTAGCCTACAGTATGTGCTCAATAAAATCTTGATTTAATTATAAACAATAATAAAAACAAAAAAGGTGATGTTTAACTTATACCTGTAGCCTTGTACAAAGTAGATGTAATGTGTAATTTCATGTAGAGATGATACACAGCTTTATGTAAAGGCAAGAATTGGAAATCTGACATATTTGACAAATAGTGAAAAGGCCCGCAAGTTGGGAGTGTCAGTAGTTGAGAGTGGAGCATTTGGTTGTGACCAGACTATGCATCAAGGGTTTTATGTATAGAGCTAAAGAGTTGGGGCTTAATCTTGTAGACAGAGGGGTGACAGAGGCTTCTGGGGAAGTGAAGGCATTGGATTCTGTTGGTAGCAGCATGGAGGGGCAAACCCTGGAGGAGGGGGGCCAGGTACAAAGTCGCAGCAAGAGGCCTGCAAGGAGACAATGATGCCCTGAATCGTCATTCATCCCCATATGGGGATGGAGAAAAACATTGCTGTGGAGGTCTGGACAAGATTCCTTAAAAGATTAATTGTTGGCAGGTAAGGGGAAGGGGGACAATTTAAGAACCACTCCAGAATTTCTGGTTTAGCTATCAGCTAGAAGGAGATGTCATTGAGATTGTACATACAGGAATCTGAGCAAGTTTCAGTGATGGGGATGATGAATGCATTTGGGATGTGTTCAATAAGAACTGTTTTCAGGACACCTAGGTGACAATTCTGTTCTTCTATGTCTTAAAATGACTTAAGAATTACTTAGAAGGATAATTAAGAAGTAATAAAGTTTGCACTTAGTGCATCTCCTCTGCCTGCTCAAGGCCCTGCTAGGAAATCTGACAGCTCTAAGTACTGAGAGGATTCCAGGAGGGACTAACAGTCTTTTCAAAGGCTACATCATCATAAATGCAGTGTTGATGGTAAGTGAATAAATTCCAAACTCATTTATTTAAAATGTGTTTAGTTGTTGGACAATGTGATTTGATGCAGATCCTGGCCCACAGGGTCTGTGTGTTGTGGCAGCTATGAACAAATACCCACAGACAACAGAAGTCCTGTGGAGAAAAAGGGATGGCATGGCCACTCTCTAAGTGAGAGGGAGGCCCCCCAGCCCCTGCCTGAACAGGCTTTTATTGCTTTACTGGGTACATTAGATTGAGGATGGTCCTCATTTACTATGCACAGGTTTGCTGTAGGTGATTACCTTTTACAGATGATAAAGGAAACGATGTTGCTAATTACTTCAAAGAGAAGGATGTTGCAGACCAAGGGGAAAAGTGGTTGAATTGATCACACTTCATACTTGGGAGGTTTAGTACAGATCTTAGGAAGTTACAAGCACTTGCTGCCTCAATTCAGGGTGAGGGAGTTTTAGCAAAAGCAAGTCTCAGGTACAATGCAGGCCTGATTCCCCACGGGAGAACCTATCTGTGGGCATGGCTCCTGTGTGCTGTAACCTCACTTCCTGTTGGCCTTCCTGAGTGGGAGCTGGGCTACATTCCCACACCATGCAGAATGGCTCCCTAGAGTGATTTTTACAAAGACAAAGAACCTTATTATCCACCAAGTCACAGTTCTTGAATGTTCACATCCTTTGAAGATATGATGACATTGATCAAGCAGCCCATCATTTTATCTCATCGTCCTACATTTTCCCATTTCCCATCTTCAGCTCAGATCAAAGTGGCTTAACAAGAGGCAAAATATTTTGCTTGAATAAGTGCTGTATTTGTAAAGCAACTGCCAAATGTAAAATGGTTATTTTAGGAAGAGAGGGAATTTCCTGTCATTGAAGGCTAATTGGCCATTTAAGTAGGTGTACTGGTAAAGGAGGTTGACACCTTGAGTTTTTGGTGCTGTGGAGGATGGATTAGAACAGTGTAGAAGATGTTCTTTGTTGTGCAAGCAGCAGCCATTTTCCCTGCTTTCTTGATATAACATCTTTATTTTGTTCAGTTGTTGGCTCACCTAACAGAATTGGTATTGGAGTCGATTTAAAAAGTGAGTTCAATTTCCTTGACATGTTTCCCATTAAGTGGTAGGGTTTATGTTCCCTCCCCTTGAACCTGGAGAATTGTGATCATTTCAACAAGTAGAATGTGGAGGCAGTGGCACTATGTGACTTCCGAGGGTAGATAAGAGACCATGTAGCACCCATTTGATTCTTTTGTTAACATTTTTTCTGAATGCTTCTTCTTGGAATTTCTCCACAATGTTGTGAGGAAGCTCAAGTCACATGGAGAGGATATATGTTGGTGTGCTGATCAAAACTCCCAGGTCAGCTCAAGCTTTGAGTCTTCTAAGCCCCAATGTCAGACATGGGAATGAAGAAGCTTCCAAATGAGCTCTTGGATCTTCAAGTCACCTCACCAATACAGTGGTCCAAGCCAAAGTGCTGTATATCATGGAGCAGTGCCCCATTATGGTTCCCAACCTACAGAATCTGAGAATAAATTAAAATGATTGTTGTTTTGTTTCACTATTTTTTAGGATGTTTTATTATGTAGCAACAGAAATTAGAACAACATGTGCCCAGTTCTGAGCAATGATACATAAGTGGTTGTTCTCTTGGGAACCTGTGAGAGATTTTTCTCTCTGATAAGAAGAGAGAGTAGTTTGAAGAAAAATACCTTCTTTGTCTCCACTTTGTAGGTATTGGTAGATATTGATGTTTGGAAGGAGGTCCTCAATCCTGAGACCTTGAAGGCAAAACTAAGGGAGTAGTAAGGAACACTTTCATGGTCCTGGCAGTGTTTAGCTGGGAACATCCTTCTGTGAGATATCTCATTTATGTATGGGAGTAAATATCCAATGTTTTTAAGCCACTTGTATTTAGGTTTTCTATTACTCACTGGCTGAATTAATGACCTTTAAAGACACTTCCAATTCAGAACTCTGATTCTACTGCATTTTTGCTCTCTCTCTGCTTTCATTTTAAAATGTTGATTTGTCCCAGTTCTACTAGAGTTCTTCACACTCTTCAAAAGTTAGTGTCCTTGTAAAGACTTTTCTAATCATCTTCCATAACAAATAATCTATATTTATCATAAAATCTCATGACCCAATTCATGTATTTGCCTGTAGACATTTTTCTATCCTACCAATGATATCTCTACAACATGGAATCACCTAATGTATTATATTTCTCCATTTATTCAAATATCTCTTTATTTTATGCCCCTCATTATGGTTTGTAGTTTTCTCTATATATGTCATACACACACACACACACACACACACGTATGTTTTCCCTCTGAATTTTATACACATACATATTCTAATTTGCTTTATTGTTGTTTTTCTCTTCATGGTTATCATTCTACCAGGACATGACAATTTATTATTTTTCACACTTTCGCTATATTTAACGAGTGAGCACTCTATGTTGGAGTTATACCCTCTGTTTTCCTGTTACCACAAAAGCAATAAGAATTTCTAATATTTTGAACATTTGGCATATCCAAATAGCCTTAGATGAATTAGCTTTAGAATTCACATGATACTATGAGCAAAGTACCATTATATTTTTCTTCATTTTACATAAGAAAACCACACAGGGACTTCCATTCAAGATAGAGGCATAGGCATACATGGCTCTCCTCATTGCATAACCACATCAAAATTACAACTAAAATACAGAACAAACATCACTCAAAACCATCAGAAACAGGGTTGAATGGGAATTCAGCAACTATGAAATTTAAAAAAAAAATTCATCCAGATGAGTAGAAGAGGTGGGGGCACAGAATGGGCTGGTCCCACACCCATGTGTGGTGGATAAAAATTTGGAAGGGAAATCTCTGGGGTGTGGAGTCCCAGCCCCACAATAGACCCCCCAGCCCAAGTTTCCAGTGCCAGGAGACAAGTACCCATAACTTCTGGCTGCAAAACCCAGCAAGGACTGAGCTGGCAGAAGAAACTACTGGAGTCCCAAGCAGTTCTCCTAAACAACCCATACACAGACTTACTCAGACTCACTCCATCTGAGCTCCAGCACTGGGGTAGCAGTTTGAAAGGCACCAGTGAGATACAGGGAGTAAATGAAATGTATGGCATCAAGGCAGGAGTGGTATAACAATTTTCTCCCAGACAGAAAGGCAAGCAGATGCCATTGTCCCTTTCCTGAGCCCTCCTCTGACAAGCCACAGAGCCAGCAGATCAGTGACATATCTGAGACTCCAACAACCAGGTTAACACTGTTTTCCCTGCCCTGGAGATCCCCTGAAACTCTGTCCTACTAAACTTACAGTCCAACACAAACTGTATTTTTTTAAAAAAATTATTGTTGTTCAAGTACAGTTGTCTCCATTTTATGCCCCCCACTCTCCCCCACATCACCCATCCCCACCTCCCACCCTCTATCCTACCCCCCTTTGGCTTTGTCCATGTGTCCTTTATACATGTTCCTTGATGATACTTCCCCTCCTCCCATTACTCTCTCCCCATTGGTTACTGTCAGTTTTTTTTAAAGATTTTAAAAATTTACTCAGAGGGGAAGGGAGGGAGAAAGAAAGGGAAAGAAACATCAGTGTGTGGTTGCATCTCGTGCGGACCCCACTGGGGACCTGGCTCACAACCCAGGTATGTGCCCTTTCTGGGAATTGAACTGGTGACCCTTTGGTTTGCAGCCCAATCCACTGAGCTACACTGGCCAGGGCTGGTTAATGTCAGTTTTTTTTTTTTTTTTTTTCATTTCAATGTCTGTGGTTATATTTTGCTAGCTTCTTTGCATTGTTGATTAGGTTCCAATTATAGGAGAGATCATATGGTATTTGTCTTTCATCACCTGAAAGACACTTAATACTCTCCAGATCCATCCATGCTGTCATGAAGGGTAGGACCTCCTTCTTTCTTTCTGCTGTTTAGTATTCCATTGTGTACATGTACCATAGTTTTTTGATCCACCAAATGTTAACAGTGACATTTCCATATAAATGGATAGTCTTGGCTCATGCTTCAAAACTTCTTAAATCCTCTCAAATGAGCTATAGCTGGCCTCAGTGAGCCTCCAGTCCCCAGACCTCTTGCTATGTGGCCCTAGAGCTGGAACTAGCAGCAGTCAGCCTAGATTCACAACTTGTCTTCACCTGGAATCTCCAAGCCCAGCCCAAGTAACAGCCATCTCCGATTGCTTTATAGATCAGGCAGGGTGGCCGCAGGCAGAACACAAGCAGGGAAAGACCTTAACCTGCACTGTCTGAGAAGCCCTAGAGCCAGCCCACACAATAGACAGCTACAGACTCCATCAGAACACCACCACCCTACCCTTCCACAGCTGATCTTCCCCAGAGGATGGAAGTTTGTGGTCAATGGTCACAGCCAGTCCTTGCAGCTGACTGGCCTGGGCAAATTCCTCCCATTGACCTGCCAACCACAATCAAGGCTCAACAACAAGAGGAGGGTATACTCAGCCCACACAAAAGGAGCACCTCAAATACCCAGCTTGGGTGATAGAGAGGCTGTGCCACTGGACCCTATATGACACCTACTACATTAGGCCATGCTACCAACACAGGGAGTAATAGCAGCCCTCCCTAATACACAGAAACAAACACAGGGAGGCTGCCAAAATGAGGAGACAAAGAAATATGCCCAAATGAAAGAACAGATCAAGATTCCAGAAAAAGAAAAAAATAAAGATAAGCAATCGGTCTGATACAGAGTTCAAAACACTGGTTATAAGGATGCTCAAGGAACTTAGTGAAGACCTCAACAGCATAAAACAGATCCAGTCAGAAATGAAGGGCATACTATTTGAAATAACAATTTCTAGGGAAACAAATGTAGAGTGGATGAAGCTGAGAATCAAATCAATGATTTGGAACATAAGGAAGCAAAAAACAACCATGGAAAACAACAAAAATAAAAAAAAAAACTGAAGATAGTGTAAGCAGTTTCTGGGACCACTTCTAGCATTCCAGCATTGTCATCATAGGGGTGCCAGAAGGAGAAGAGAAAGGGCAAGAAATTGGAAATCTATTTGAAAAAATAATGAAAGAAAACTTCCCTAATTAGGTGAAGGAAATAGACATGCAAGTCCAGGAAGCACAGAGAGTCCCAAACAAGATGGATGCAAAGAGGCCCACTCCAAGACACATCGTAATTAAAATGCCAAAGGTTAAAGATAAAGAGAGAATCTTAAAATCAGCAAGAGAAAAGCAGTTACTTACCTACAAGGGAGTTCCCATAAGATTGTTAGCTGATTTCTCAAAACAAACAAACAAACAAACAAATAAACAAAAAATCAACAAAAAAACAACTTTGCAGGCTGGAAGGGATTGGCAAGAAATATTCAAAATCATGTAATGCAGGGACCTACAGCCAAGGTTGCTCTACCCAGCAGAGGTATCATTAAGAATTGAAGGGCATATAAAGAGCTTCCCAGACAAGAAAAAAATAATGGAGTTCATCATCACCAAACCATTATTATATGAAATATAAAGGGACTTATTTAAGGAAAAAGAATATAACTATGAGCAATAAAGTGGCAATAAATACATTATCTATCAACAATTGAATCTAAAAATCAAACTAAGAAACAAGAAGTACAGAGACAGAATTATGGATAAGCAGAGCATTTTGATGGTTGCTAGAGGGGAGGGGTTATGGGAGAATGTGTGAAAAAGTGAGGGGATTAAGGAGTACTAATAGGTAGTTACAGAATAGCTATGGGGATGTGAAGAATACTATAGGAAATAGAATAGCCAAAAAACTTATAGATGACCCATGGACATGAACAAGGGTGTGGGGATTGTCTGAAGTAGTGGGGGGTGCTGGGTAGAGGGTGGAAAAGGGGGAAAAATTGGAACAGTTGTAATAGCATAATCAATAAAATATAATTAAAAAAAGAAAACCAGAGAAAATTTGGATATACCAGTAAAGGTCATGTTGCCAGTAAGCAATGAAGTTGATGTTCAAACTTAGAAGTCTGGATCTCAATCTCATTTTTTCTAACCAATACACTATAGTGCCTTAATACATACAGGATTTCATCTGAGGGTGAGAGAAAGAGGTTGAACAATGCAGAAATAACTACTAAAAGGTTGTTGTAAATAGAGTAAAGGAAATGTACAAAATGTTATGAATGTCTGACAATCCTATTTGGCTGGTCTGGGAAGGATGGAAAGGTCTCCCAGAGAAAAATGGCACTTCAGCTATGACCTGAAGGAGGAGTGGGAGATGATCAGGTAAAGGTGCCAGGAAGAGGGTGCATCAGGCAGATTCACTAGGATGTGGGAGGATCCTAAGGGCACTGATGGCCCTGAGGAAGTGGCATATCCAAAGTATTCAAAGAAAGCTGAGGGAATGAGAGAAAAACACACCAAGTGTGACTGGGGAGGCTAAACTTCATGGGCCTTCTGAGGAGTTTGGGCTTTCTCCTATGAGCAGTGGGGGAATATTGACAGGTTGGAAAAGGGCAATAATACATCATCTGTTGAATACAGGGCAGTGAGGAAGGTAGCAAGAGTGAAAGTGAGTTATGTAACTATTTTGAGAGTCCAGGTAAGAGTCTGTCAGTGAATGTGGGGATGTCAGCTGTACTGGAATTGTAGGTATAATATTTTTCCAGGTAGAATATGAAAGCCTTAATTATGGCTTAGAATTAAGGGAGGGGGGAAATAATTGTATCAAGGATGGCACGTATACTTTTGCTCCCATAACTGGCAACTTGGTGATTGGTGCTATTTGCTAGGCTTCAAAATAAGCTTAGGGAGAAGATGTATTTGTTCAACAACTTTTAACACATATTTATTAAGCACTTACTGTATTTAAAAAATTTTGTTAGACATTGGGCGAACAACTAAAAATTAGGCCAACACTTTTCTGTTGTTGTGGAGCTTAAATTCTGTTAGGGGAAGGGAGAATTGAAACTAATAAAGAAACACTTAATTTAAATAGTAAAAAAATGAATAAAGAAGTTGGACAAGTAAAGAAAGCTTATACTTGGAGGGCTGCCTTGGTCAGGAAGGATAAAGAACATTTTGCTGTGTGCAGAGTGAATTTGGTGAGGGTGAGGGAAAAGAAATGGAGATCATGTTGCAGGGTGAGAGTTCAGATTTATTGGTAGAAATGGAGATGAATGCCCAAATTGGAGAGCTATTTGGTTTGTAAAATTAACATGGATTGTGAAGAAGAGGGAAGTGTCAAGAATACCTACAGAGGTTTCTAGTAGAGAAGTTCAATGCATGTTGGTTCTGTAGGCATACTGGAAAAGGAACAAGTATTAGAAGGAAATGCTGTGTTTGAAGTTCCTGTGAAATAACCAGTTTGAGATGATTTTTATTGATATCTGGACATAAGGAGAGAGTTTCAGGCTGCACTATAAATGGGGGTACACAAATAGAAGGCACTTAAAATTAAAGGAGCAGATGAGGTCTTCTATGGATGGAGTAGTCAAGAGAAAATGCAGCATTTACAGACTAAAATTATATAGTTAATTTTGTGTTATGTGAAATTTATTTCAACATTTAAAAAAATGTCAAGATTAAAGCTTAGAACTATGAGAAGTATCTAGTGAAGGATGTGGAAAATGAGTGGCTGCAGAGATAGGAGTAAGCAAGATGCCCTGGATGTCAAGAAAGGAAGGCATTTCTACAGGAGTTGGTAGCTAATTGCTGATGGGAAGCCAGTGTGGATGAAAGTAAGAATAAAATGTCCAGAAATATTGTTTGATATATCTTATTATGTCCTATCCACATTTTTTGAGAATGGTTTTTGGCATTGATATAGGGCACTCAATAATTACACATTGAAAGAATTAAATGAAAATACCAGGGCCATTGTAGCTGCCTAGTGGACATAGAACACAGACAAGAATTGGTTAACTACTAAGTAGAAATTAGGGAAATGGAACTAGAGTTTGTAACCAAACCTTTGAAGAAGTTTGATTTGGAAATAGAGAAATGAGGTGTTAGCTAGAGGGGCATGTGAAATCTAAGCTCTGTATATTTTAAAAAGTTAGGGACAAAATATGTACTATTCAAACAATGAATAGAATTCAATAGAACTGAACAATTCAATAGAACTGAAACAGATGAAGATGCAGGTGAGAAGAGGGAGAATCTTGAAGGAGCAAAAAGGTTTGCATGCAGTACACACATGGAGAATGATATTTGCCAGGAAGAAGGACTATCTTTCCATTGTAATAGGGGGAAAGAAAGATAATGTGTTTTTTCTTATTTTCTTATATTATAGTTATTTTGTAAGTTTTTATGTATTTTTTCCAATAAGATTTAGTCCCCGTATACCTGTCCCCTAGCAGGCACCTCACTGTTGCCCATGTTCATGAGTCCTTTTTTCTTTCTTCTCAATCCCTCCACCCGCTAACCTCCATGTCCCCCACTAGCTGTCATCCTACTCTTTATTCATGAGTCTGACCCCATTTTCCTTGTTAGTTCAGTTTGCTCATTAGATTCCACATATGAGTGAAATCATATGGTATTTGTTTTTCTCTGACCGGCATATTTCATTTAGCATTATGTTCTCTAGGTCCGTGTAGTGTTGCAAAGGGTAAAATTTTCTTTTTATTTACGGTCGAGTAGTATCCCATGGCATAAATGTCCCATAGATGTTTTATCCACTCATCTATTGATGGATACTTGGGCTGCTTCCATATTTTGGTGATTGTAAATAATGCTGCAATGAACATAGGGGTGCTTGTGTTCTTTTAAATTAGTGTTTAAGATTCCTTTGATAATATTCTCAGAAGTGAGATTGCTGGGACAAAAGGCAGATCCATTTTTAATTTTTTTGATGATTCAGGATAATGCTGACATCATAAAATGAGTTTGGGAGCCTTTCCTCCTCTAAAATTTTATAAATTAGCTTGAGAAGGGGAGGTATTAGTTCTTTTTGTAATGTTTTGTAAAAGTCACCTGTGAAGTCATCTGGTTCAGGGCTTTTGTTTGTTGAGAGGTTTTTTTATTACTACTTCAATTTAATTAGATGACTATTTAGATTATCTGATACTTCCTGATTTAGTTTTGGAAGATTGTGCGTTTGTAGAAATTTATCCATTTTATTCATGTTGTCCAGTTTGTTGGCATATAGTTGTTCATAATATTTTCTTACAATCATTTGTATTTCTTTGGTGTCGGTTGTTATTTCTTCTCTTTCATTTCAGATTTTATTTTTTTGTATCCTTCCCTTTTCTTTTTTTAAAAAGAATTTTATTTTATTCAATTTTTTTAATTTTTTTATTTTTAAATATATTTTATTGATTATGCTATTATAGTTGTCCCATTTCTCCCCCATCATTCCCCTCCACCCTGCACAACCCCTCCCACCCACATTCCCCCCCTTTAGTTCATGTCCATGTGTCATAAGTTCTTTAGCTTCTACATTTCCCACACTATTCTTGCCCTCCCCTATTTTCTACCTACCATCTATGCTACTTATTCTCTGTACCTTTTCCCCCTCTCTTCCTCCCACTCCCCTGTTGCTAACACTCCATGTGATCTCCATTTCTGTGGTTATGTTCCTGTTCTAGCTGTTTGCTTAGTTTGCTTTTGTCTTAGGTCTGGTTGTTAATATCTTTGAGTTTGCTGTCTTTTTGCTGTCATATTTTTTATCTTCTTTTTCTTAGGTAAGTCCCTTTAACATTTCATATAGTAAGGGCTTGGTGATGATTAACACCTTTAACTTGACAGCAAGTTATCTGAGAAGCACTTTATCTTTCCTTCCATTCTAAATGAAAGCTTTGCTGGATAGAGCAATCTTGGATGTAGGTCCTTGACTTTCATGACTTGGAATACGTCTTTCCAGCCCCTTCTTGCCTGGAAGGTCTCTTTTGAGAAATCAGCTGACAGTCTGATAGGAACGCCTTGGTAGGTGACTGTCCCCTTATTCCTTGCTGCTTCTAGAATTCTCTCCTTCATTTCAATCTTGGCTAATGTAATTATGATGTGCCTTGGTGTGTTCCTCCTTGGGTCCAACTTCTTTGGGACTCTCTATGCTTCCTGGACTTCCTGAAAGTCTATTTTCTTTGCCAAATTGGGGAAGTTCTCCTTTATTATTTGTTCAAATAAGCTTTCCACTTGTTGCTCTTCCTCTTCCCCTTCTGGTACCCCTATAATTCAGATGTTGGAGCATTTAAAGATGTCCTGGAGGTTCCTAAGCCTCTCCTCATGTTTTTGAATTCTTATTTCTTCCTTCTTTTCTGTTTGGTTGTTTCATTCTTCCTTCTGGTCCACTCCATTGATTTGAGTCCCAATTTTCCTCCTATCTCAATTGGATCCCTGTGTGTTTTCCTTCATTTCATGTATTGTAGCCTTCATTTGTTCATCTAATTTGTGAGCAAAATCAACCAATTCTGTGAGCATCCTGATCACCAGGGCCAAAGCCCTGTGCATCTAATAGGTTGGCTATCTCTTCATTGCTTAGATGAATTGGCTCTGGGGCTTTGATTTGTTCTCAGGTTTGAGCCATTTTTGTTTCTGGGTTTTTTTTTTTTTTTTTTTTTTTTTTGGTCTAGTCATGGCTGTTACATAGTGAGGGGTGGAGCCTTAGGTGTTCCCCAGGGCAGGGCAGCCCAGTCGCTGGGTAGTGATGCTGTATGTGGGGGCGAGGTCTGAGAGGGAACAATGGCACTTGCTCTGTTTTCTCTCAGATTCCAGTTCCTTCCACTGCTTCCCCTTCGCCTGGGTTATCTGCATGCAAATGTGGGACCACCTGCGTGGCTGGTTAGCCAGCCACCTTGCAAGGCCTCACTGGGTCTGCACCGTTGCCATCCCATGCCCAGGGCCCGCTAGCCACCACCTGTGCACCTGGGGTCTGCTAGCCACTGCCTGTGTGACTGGAATCTGCCAGCCGCTGCTGCCTACATGCCCGGTCCTCCACTTTTTCCTGCCATGACTCCGCACCACTTACCAGTCTGGATAAATGGTTGCTGGACTTCTGTACAGTTCAATTCTCTATAGTTCTGGTTGTTTTCTTGTTTCTAAATTTTTGTTGTCCTTAATTTTGGTTGTGAGAGGAGGCACAATGTGTCCAGCTACACCTCCATCTTGGCCAGAAGTATTCCTTTTTTTCTTGAAGAGTCTTATCCAAAGTTAATCAATCTTGTATATCTTTTCAAAGAATGAGTTCTTGAATTCATCGATCTTTTGTATCTTTTTGTAGACTTTATTTCATTTATATCTGCTCTCCTTTTTATTATTTCCTTTTTTTCTACTCACCTTGGGCTTTGAGGTTCTTTTTCAAAGTTCCTTTAAGTGTAGAGTAAGATTGTTTATTTGAACTTTTGTTTTGTTTTGTTTTTGTGAGAGGCCAGTAATGCAGTGAATTTCCCTCTTAGAATTGTTTTCTTAGTGTCCTCAAAATTTTTGATTGTTGTGTCCTTATTTTAATTTGTTTCAAGATATTTTTATTTTTTTCTTGATCTCATTGCTGACCTATTTGTTGGTATTGACATGTTATTTTGTTTCCACGTCTTTGTGTGTTTGCCTATGCTCTTCTTGTGATTGATATCTAGTTTCATAACACTGTAGTCAGAGAAGATGCTTGATATGATTTCAATCATCCTAAATTTTTTCCCATTTATTTTTTTATCTTAATTGTTCTTCTACAGTTCTCTCTCTTCTACTCCTATCCCAGCCCACCACCCCAGCCCTCCCCAGCCCCCTCCCATTTCCACCCCCCCCTAGATTTTGTCTATGTGTCTTTCATACTTGTTGCTCTAAACCCTTCACCTTTTCCCTTGAAATTCCTTCCCCTCTCCTCTCTTATTCTCAATTTCAGTGTCTTTGGTTATATTATGCTTGTTTGTTCTGTTGATTAGGTTCCTGTTAAAGGTGTCACCTCCTGGCTTATTTTGCTTAGCATAATGCTCTCCAGTTCCATCCATGCTGTTGCGAAGGGTAGGAGCTCCTGCTTTCTTTCTTCTGCATAGAATTCCATTTTGTAAATGTACCATAGTATTTTGATCCATTCATTTACTGATGGGCACCTAGATTGCTTCCAACACTTGGCTATTGTAAATTGTGCTGCTATGAACATTAGGGTACATAGGTTCTTTTGGATGGGTGTTTCAGGGTTCCTAGGATATAATCCTAGCAGTGGAATTGCTGGGTCAAAAGGTAGGTCCATTTTTAGTTTTCTTAGAAAATTCTATACTGCTTTCCATAGAGGCTGTACCAGTCTGCAGTCCCACCAACAGTGCACTAGGGCCCCCTTTTCTCCAACACCTCTTCAACACTTGTTGTTTGTTGCTTTATTTATGATGGCCATTCTGACAGATGTGAAGTGGTATCTCACTGTGGTTTTAATTTGCATCTCTCTGATAGCAAGTGATATTGAGCATCTTTTCATATGTCTCTGGATTCTCTGCATGTCCTCCTTGGAGTAGTGTCTGTTCATGTCCTTTGCCCATTTTTTAACTGGGTTGCTTGTCTTCTTAGAGTGGAGTCTTGTAAGTTCCTTATATATTCTGGAGATTAAACCCTTGTCTGAGGTATCATTGGCAAATATATTTTCCCATACAGTTGGTTCTCTTTTTATTTTAATACTGTTTTCTTTAACCATGCAGAAGCTTTTTATTTTTATGAGATCCCATTTGTTTATTCTTTCCTTTATGTCCCTTGCTTTAGGGGACATATCAGTAAAAATGTTGCCGCGTGAAATGTCTGAAATTTTCCTGCCTATGTTCTCCTCTAGGACTTTAATGGTGTCATGGCTTATATTTAAATCTTTTATCCACATTGAGTTCATTTTTGTGTATGGTGTAAGGTGGTGCTTGAGTTTCATTTTTTTGCATGTAGCTCTCCAGTTCTCCCAATACCGCTTGTTGAAGAGGCTACTTTTACTCCATTTTATGTTGCTGCCTCCTTTGTCAAATATTAATTGACCATAGAGAATTGGGTTTATTTCTGGGCTCTCTGTTCTATTCCACTGGTACATGTGCCTGTTTTTGTGCCAGTACCAGGCTGTTTTGATTACAGTGGCCTTGTAATACAGTTTGGTGTCAGGTATTGTGATCCCTCCTACTTTGCTCTTTTTTCTCAAAATTGCTGCAGCTATTCGAGGTCATTTATGACTCCATATAAATTTTTTAATTGTTTCTTCTATATCTGTGAAATATGCCATTGGTAATTTGATAGGTATTGCATTGAATTTGTAAATTGCTTTGGGTAGTATAGACATTTTAATGATGTTAATTCTTCCAATCCACGAACACGGTATATGTTTCCATTTGTTTGTGTCTTCCTTAATTTCTTTCTTCAGTGTTTTGTGGTTTTCTGAGTATAGATCCTTTACTTCCTTGGTTAGGTTTATTCCTAGGTATTTTATTTTTCTTTTTGCTACATCAAATGGGATTTTTTCCTTGAGTTCTGCTTCTGCTCTTTTGTTGTTGCTATACAAAAATGCCTTTGATTTCTGTATATTGACTTTGTATCCTGCTGTTTGGCCAAATTCATTTATTAGGTCAAGCAGCTTTTTGGCCAAGTCTATAGGATTTTCTATGTACACTATCATGTCATCTGCAAACAATGATATCTTTGTTTCCTCCTTTCCAATTTGGATGCCTTTTATTTCCTTTTCTTATCTAATTGCTGTGGCTAAGGCTTCCAATACTATATTGAATAGAAGTGGTGAAAGTGGACAACCTTGTCTTGTTCCTGATCTTAGTGGAAAAGATTTTAGTTTTTGCCCATTGAGTATGATGTTGGCTGTAGGTCTCTCATATATGGCCTTGATTATGTTGAGGAATGCTCCCTCTAGTCCCACTTTGCTGAGTGTTTTTATCATAAATGAGTGTTGTACCTTATCAAATGCTTTTTCTGCATCTATTGATATGATCATGTGATTTTTGTCTTTGCTTTTGTTTATGTGATGTGTTATGTTTACTGATTTGTGAATGTTGAACCAACCTTGCATGCCTGGGATGAATCCCACTTGGTCATGGTGTATGATCTTTTTAATGTATTGTTGAATGCGGTTTGCCAATATTTTGTTGAGAATTTTAGCATCTATGTTCATCAGCGATATTGGCCTAAAGTTTTCTTTCTTTGTTGTGTCTTTATCTGGTTTGGGGATCAGGATCATGCTGGCTTCATAAAAAGAATTTGGAAGTTTTCCATCTTCTTGGATTTTTTGGAATAATCTATGAATGATAGGGGTTAGCTCTTCCTTAAATGCTTTGTAAAATTCTCCTGTGAATCCATCCAGTCCCGGGCTTTTGTGTGTTGGGAGTTTCTTCATTACAGCTTCTAATTCATCTGCTGTTATTGGTCTGTTCAGAATTTCTGCTTCTCCCTCATTGAGTTTTGGGAGATTATATTTTTCTAGAAACTTGTCCATTTCACCTAGGTTTTCAAATTTCTTGGCATATAGTTCTTCATAGTAATTTCTTACAACCCTTTGTATTTCTGTGGTGTCAGTTGTAATCTCTCCTTTTTCATTTCTGATTGTGTTTATTTGGGTCCTCTCTCTCTTTTTCTTGATGAGCCTGCTTAAAGGCTTGTCAATTTTGTTTATCTTTTGAAAGAACCAGCTCCTGGATTCATTTATCCTTAGAATTGTGCTTTTAGACTCTATGTTATTTAATTCTGCTCTGATCTTGGTTATTTCCCTCCTTCTACTTGCTCTGGGCTGGCTTTGTTGTTGTTCCTCAAGTTCTTGTAGGTGTAGGGTTAAGTTGTTTGTTTGAAATGTTTGTATCTTTTTTATGTAGGCCTGTATTGCTATGAATTTCCCTGTGACGACTGCCTTTGCTGTGTCCCATAAGTTTTGGGTCGTTGTGAGTTCATTTTCATTTGTTTCCAGAAACTTTTTGATTTCTTCCCTATTTTCATTCTTGACCCATTCATTGTTTAATAACATGCTATTCAATCTCCATGATTTTGAGGATTTGGGGTTTTTCCCATCAGGGTTGGTTTCTAGTTTCAGTCCCTTGTGGTCAGAGAAAATGCTTGGTATGATTTCAATTTTCTTGAATTTGTTGAGGCTTGTTTTATGTCCTATCATGTGGTCTATCTTTGAAAATGTTCCATGTGCATTAGAAAAGAATGTGTATTTAGTTTCTTTGGGATGAAGGGCTATATATATATCAGTTAATCCCATTTCATCCAGAATGTTGTTCAATGCCACAATATCTTTGTTGATTTTTTGTTTGGAAGATCTGTCCATTTTTGACAATGGGGTTTTAAAATCCCCTACTATAATTGTATTGCTGTCAATATC
The DNA here is from genome assembly GCA_004027475.1 of Anoura caudifer. NCBI lineage: Eukaryota > Metazoa > Chordata > Mammalia > Chiroptera > Phyllostomidae > Anoura > Anoura caudifer. The sequence continues at coordinate 20,011 of PVKU01008933.1, read as the reverse complement.
TTTCTTGAAATCCTCTAAGATTTTTTTTTTTTATGTATTTGGGTACTCCTATGTTGGGTGCATATATATTTACAATGCTTATGTCTTCTTGCTGGATTCTTCCCTTGAGTATTATGAAGTGACTTCTGAATCTCTCTTTATGGCTCATCTTTTGAAGTCTATTTTGTCTGATATGAGTATTGCTACCCTGGCTTTTTTTTTCCTGTCCATTTGCTTGGAAAATTTGTTTCCAGCCGTTCACTTTGAGTCTGTGTAGGTCTTTGTTCCTGAGGTGGGTCTCTTGTAGGCCACATATGTGTGGGTCATGCTTTCTTATCCATTCAGCTATTCTATGCCTTTTGATTGGAGCATTTAATCCATTTACATTTAAGGTTATTATTGATAGGTACTGATTCATTGCCATTTTCGTACCTGTGTTCCTCTCTCTCTCTCTCCCTTTTCCTTCCTTTCCTTAAAACAGTCCCTTCAGCATCTCTTGCAGAACTAGTTTGGTAGAGGTATATTCTTTGAGACTTCTTTTGTCTGGGAATCTCCTTATTTGGCTTTCTATCTTGATTGAAAGCCTTGCTAGGTAAAGTAGTCTTGGTTGTAGGCCTTTGGTTCTCATTACTTGGAATATTTCTTGCCATTCTCTTCCAGCTTGGAGCGTTTCCATTGAGAAGTCAGCTGCCAGCCTTTTCAGAGCCCCCTTGTACGTTACTTCCTTTTTCTCCCTTGCTTCCTTTAAGATTCTCTCTTTGTCTTGGAATTTTGCCATTTTAATTATGATGTGTCTTGAAGTGGGCTTCTTTGGGTTCCTCTTGATTGGGACTCTCTGTGTTTCCTGGATTTGTGTGACTTTTTCTCTCATCAAATTAGGGAAGTTTTCCATCATTACTTATTCAAATAGATTTTCTATCCCTTGCTCTTCTTGTTCTCCTTCTATTATATGGATATTATTACGTTTCATATTGTCTTGCATTTCTCTTTATCCCCCTTCATTCTTTTTGTGCCTCTTTTCCCTTTCTTCCTCTTTCTGGGTGTTTTTTCCTACTTGGTCCTCCAACTCGCTAATACGATCTTCTGCTTTATCAATTCTGCTTTTCTTTCCTTCCACTGTGTTCTTCAGTTCAGAAATTGTACTCTTCATTTCTTCTTGGCCCTTGTTGATAGTTTCTATTTCCTTTTTCATGTTGATGTAGTTTGCAGTGAGTTCCTTGTTGTTTCCCTGTAGTTTCTGGTAGCTCATTGAGAGCTCGTGGAGCTTCCTGACAACCATTGTTTTGAACTCAAAATCTGTCAGTTGAGTTGCCTCCATTTCCTTTAGCATTCTTTATGGGGCTTCCTCCTTTCCTTTCATTTGGGGATTGTTTCTTTGTCTTCCCCTTTGATTTTGAGGTTTTTCTTATTAGCCTTAACTTCTTAAATTGGTCTGTTCTGGCTCCCTGGGTTTACGGTGTGAACTTCTGTGGTAGAATACCTGTGAGATTCAGTGGTGCTGTCTGCTACAGGTATCCTGGTGTTCTCAGGTTCCACTGTCTTATCTGTTGAAATGCCCCCTCCTTGGGATCATCTCTGTTTGTTTCACAGTTCCAGGGTTGGTTTCTTTGTTGTTGTTGTTTTGTTTTTGTCTTACTCGTGGGTATTTAAAAAGAGATAAGAGGAAAAAATGGGAAGAGAAGAAAGAAGAGAAGAAAGAAAAAGAAAAAAGAGAAAAGAAGAGAAGAAAGAAAAAGAAAAAAAGAGGAAGGAAGAGGAGATAAAATTGGAAAGAAAGGAAGAAGGAATAATGCAAGAAAGAAGATATGCAAAGCAAAGGATGTTGAGGGGTAAAAAAAGACAAAAATAATAAAAAATAATAGAAAAAAGTTCAAATTTAAAAAGAGAAAAAAGAAAAAAGCAACAACAAAAAAAGAAAAAAATAAAATTTAAAAAACCCAACAACTCTTGCTGTTTTCAGTCTTGCTGAGCTGGTGTTTCTGGTCTTGCTGGCTGCAATGGCCTAGGGGTGACAGTATCGCTTTTGTCCCTGTTCAGCGCTCAGCTCTCTTTGCACTACTGTCCTCAGAGCTAGCCCTGGGCCTCTCCGCCCAGGGCCTCAGGTGTAAGTTCTGTGGAAGCATGTGCCTATCCCAGTTGCACGCAGGTACCTATGATCTCAGAGCCACCTGCGGGTACACACGGGCACCAATCCTCACGCAATCGTCCCTGATGGATGGCAGGCTCAGGTGCGTGGCTGCCCCAGTGGCGACAGGAGCCGAAGGCCCCGCGAGTTCAGGTGATCAGCAGAACCGCCGGCCCACAGGTGCAGGCCTGCTCCAATGGAGGTGGGCGCCGGAGGCTCCGCAAGCTCAGGCGAGCAGCGGAACAGCCGTCCCGTGGGCGCGCACCTGTTCCAATGGTGCCGGGTGCCGGAGTTCCCTCGTGCTCTGGTGAGCAGCCGTCTCACGGGCACCGGGCTCCCCCGCGAGCCCAGACACGAGGTTGTCCTGATGGCACCAGGAGCCAAAGGACCCGTGGGCACTGGGCTCCCGCAAGCCCAGGCCTGCAGCTGTCCCTCGGGTGCCGGAAGTCAAAGGCCCCGGGAGCTCAGGTGTGTGGCTGTCCCAATGGCACTGGCCACCAACAACCAGGCGAGCTCCGGTATTCAGTCCTTCCCCAGGGTATGCGTGAGTGTTCACACCCCCAGCTTGTCTGCCACTGAGACCCCAACTCCTCTCTGTGAGATTTCAAGAAACTGGGTTTATCCCAGTGCAGCTAAAACTTTGTTTGGCTGGGCAGGGAGTGGTTGGCCCAGCTCCCTCCCTAATCTTGTGCCGATCCTGGCGAGAGCCAGCCCGGGCCTCAGACCCAGCCTGGGTGTCCATGCTGCCCCTTGGGCTCTTATTGTTCTGAAGTACTCCCCTTATCGTCTGGTTTTTCAGCGTCCACTACAATTTTTGATCTCCTGATTTCAAATATGCTGTGTTTCTGATGGATGTTTGCTCCTTTCTGATGTAAATTGGCCAGAATATTCTCCCGTATGTAGAGGGAAGCTAAATATGCTCCTTCCTACTGCGCCACCATCTTCCCGGTCCCCCATGGCTCTTCTTTTGAAGTCTATTTTTTCTGAAATGAGTATTGCTACCCCAGCTTTTTTTCCCTGTATATTCGCTTGGAAAATTTGATTCTTGCCCTTCACTTTGAGTCTGTGTAGGTCTTTTGTCCTGAGGTGGGTCTCTTGTAGGCAACATATGTGTGGGTCATGCTTTCTTATCCATTCAGCTATTCTATGTATTTTGATTGGAGCATTTTATCCATTTACATTTAAGGTTATTATTGATAGGTACTTATTCACTGCCATTTTTGTTCCTGTGTTCCTCTCCTTCTCTCTCTCCTTTCCTTCCTTTCCTTAAAGCAGGTCTTTTAGTATTTCTTGCAGATCTGGTTTGGTAGAGGTTATTTGAGACTTCTTTTGTCTGGGAAGCTCCTTATTTGGTTTTCTATCTTGATTGAAAGCCTTGCTGGGTAAAGTAGTCCTGGTTGCAGGCCTTTGGTTTTCATCACTTGGAATATTTCTTGCCATTCTCTTCTAGCTTGGAGTGTTTCCATTGAGAAGTCAGCTGCTAACCTTATCGGGGCTCCCTTGTATGTTACTTCCTTTTTCTCCTTTGCTGCCTTTAAGATTCTCTCTTTGTCTTGGAATTTTGCCATTTCAATTATGATGTGTCTTATAGTGGGGCTCTTTGGTTCCTCATGAATGGGACTCTCTGTGATTCCTGGATTTGTGTGACTTTTTCTCTCATCAAATTAGGGAAGTTTTCCATCATTACTTTTTCAAATAGATTTTCTATCCCTTGCTCTTCTTGTTCTCCTTCTGGTATCCCTATTATACAGATATTATTATGTTTCATATTGTCTTGTATTTCTCTTAATCTCTCTTCATTCTTCCTGAGCCTCTTTTCCTTTTCTTGCTTTTTCTGTATTTTTTTCTACTTGGTCCTCCAACTCGCTGATCCAATCTTCTGCTTCATCAATTCTGCTTTTCATTCCTTCCACTGTGTTCCTCAGTTCAGAAATTGTATTTTTCATTTCCTCTTGGCTCTTTTTGATAGTTTCTATTTCCTTTTTCATGTTGGTATAGTTTGCAGTGAGTTCCTCGTAGCTTCCCTGTAGTTTCTGGTAGCTCATTGAGAGCTCTTGGTGTCCTGACAACCATTGCTTTGAACTCAAAATCTGTCAGTTGAGTTGCCTCCATTTCCTTTAGCATTCTTTGTGGGGCTTCCTCCTTTCCTTTAATTTGGGGATTGTTTCTTTGTCTTCCCATTGTTTGTGAGGCTCTTCTTGTTAGACTCAGTTTCTTAAATTGATTTGTTCTGGTTCCCTGGGTTTATGGTTTGAACTTCTGTGGTAGAATGCATGTGAGATTCAGTGGTGCTCTCTCCTTCTGGTATCCTGGTGTTCACAGCTTCCAGTGTCTCAGCTGTTGAAATGCCCCTCTTTGGGACCAACTCTGGTTTTTCCACAGTTCCAGGGTTTTTTTTGTTTTGTTTTGTTTTTGTCTCACTCGTAGGTGTTTAAAAAGAGAAAAGAGGAAGAAGAAAGAAAAGAAGAAAAAGGAAATAAAAAAATGAAAAGAGAATAAAGAAAAGCAGAATGAAAAAAAGAAAAAAGGGAAAGGAAGAGGAGATAAGCTTGGAAAGAATGGAAGAAAGAATAAAACAAGAAAGAAGTAATGAGAAGCAAAAGGAGTTGAACGGTAAAAAAGATCAAAATAATGAAAAATTAGTAAGAAAAGAAGAGAAAAATTCCTATTTTTTTTAAGACTTGTTTTGTGTCCTAACATGTAGTCTATCCTAGAAAAATTTCCATTTGTACTTGAAAAGCATGTATATTTGGCTGCTTTGGGTGAAGTGCTCTGAAGATATCAATTAAATCCATTTGATCTAATGTGTTGTTTAAGGCCACTGCCTCCTTGTTGATTTTCTTTCTGGAAGGTCTGTCCATTGAAGTCAGTGAGGTGTGAAAATCCCTGACTGTGACTCTATTTCCATTATCTCTCTCTTTATGTCCATCAAGATTTGCTTTACATAGTTAGGTGCTACTATATTGTATGGACAAATATTTGCTACTGTTATATCCTCTTTTAGATTGTTTTCTTTATCATTATGTCGTGTCCTTCTTTGTCTCTTACTGTAGTCTTATTTTTAAAGTCTATTTTTTTATATAAGTACTGCTACCCCAGCTTTTTCTTTTCCATTTGCATAAAATATGTTTTCCATCCCTTTCCCTTTAGTCTGTGTATCTGAGATGGGTCTCTTGGAGGCAGCATATATATGGATCTTTTTGTCGTATCCATTCAGGTATCTTTTGTCTTTTGTTTGTAGCATTTAAAACATTTCCATTTAAGGTGATTATTGATAGATGTATTTGTAGTTCCATTTTATTGTTATACTGTTTTCCTCTTTTTAAAAAATTTTTTTCCCTCCTTTTTCTTCTTAAAGCAAGCCCTTTAAGATTTGTTGCAGTACTGGTTTGGTGGTAAAAAATTCCTTTAGTTTTTTCTTGTCTGGGAAGATTTATTTCAACTTTGATTTTAAATGATAGCCATTCTGGGCAAAGTTGCCTTGGTTTTAGGTCCTTGCTTTTCATCACCTTGAATATTTCATGCCACTCTCTTCCTGCCTATACTGTTTCTGTTGAGTAATCAAATGACAGTCTAATTGGTACTCCCTTGTAGGTAACTACCTACTTTTCTCTTGTGGCTTTTTGGATTCTGTCCTCTTTAAGCCTTGTCATTTTAATTATGATGTGTCTTGGTGTAGTCCTCTTTGAATCCAAATTGTTTGGGACTCTCTGAACTCCTAGACTTTTGTGTCTTGTTTCCTTACCAGACTTGGGAAGATTTTGGTCATTATTTCTTCAAACAGGTTCTCAATCTCTTGCTCACTTTCTTCTTCTGGTATTCTCATGATGTAGATGTTGTTATGCTTTACATTGTCCAAAATGTTTTTTAGGCTCTCCTCATTTCTTAAAAATCCTTTTTCTTTTTTGCTGCTCTTTCTGACTGTATTTTTCTACCTTGTCTTCCAAATCACTTATTCAGTCCTGTGCTTCATCTAACCTACTATCTGATCCTTCCAATGTATTTTTTATTTCAGATATTGCATTCTTTATTTCTGATTGGTCCTTTTTATGGTTTCTATATATTTTTTATACTGTTGAGTATTATAATCATTATTGTAAGCTCTCTGTCTGTTAAATTGCTTGCCTTCATTTTGTCTGGTTCTTCTTCTGGAGAATTCTTTTGTTTTTTTCATTTGGAGTCTTTTTGTTTTCTCATTTTGGCCGCTTCTTTGTATTTTCCATTTTAGCTGTTAACTTTATCAGTTGTTAAAACTGACCAGTCGTTAAACTAATCAAGATGTAATGAGCAGCTCAGTTTAAGCTCTATTGGGTGGTGCAGAGTAATTCTTGTGGACAGGGCTATTGCTTCCACTCAGGCTGCTGTCTTTATGAGAGGAACTCTCTGCCTGTGAAAGATGGCTTCTGTAATATGGTGAATGACTCAGCACCAGAATCTTTGCAGCTGTTTTTTTCAGTTCTCACCCCAGAACCAACAACCCAAGATTCTCCTTAAGCATCTCTAGTCTACTCTGCCCTCCCTCTGCTGGATCCCAGTGTAAGTGGCTGCAAATGGAATTTTGTGCATTGGCTCTTTAAGTCTTTCTGTGTCTCCAGCTATCTCTCCATGCCAGACAGAAACCCTGCTGCTCTTCACAGCTGTTATCTGAGTTCCTTTCTGGCTGTTACAGTAGGCTGGAGAGCCCAGCTTGGGGTTTGGACATCACAATTCTCAGGGGAACACCCCCACCTTGAAATATCCCTCTGGACTTCAGCTGCTGCCCATGGGAACCCGGTGCTCTCTCTCCTGATTTCTCTGCCCTCCCTACCAGTCTCACTGTGGTGAAGTTGTTTCTTTTGTAAGTCCTTGGTGATAAGACTTCTCTCCAGCCAGTGTTTAGTTGGTTATTTAGGATCATTTCTCTACAATTTAGTTTTAATTTCAGATTGGTCCTGGGAGGAGGTTACTGTTGCTTCCACTTACTCCTCTGTCATCTTAGATCTTATTTTCTATTTTCTCTTGGAAAGAAGGAGAAAATGGAAACTAATATGAGTTCTGGTAAATTTGGAGGTGGAAAGAAAGGGAGTTTTGGTCTGATATTTTCCATTAAGAATAAGCAAGATCATCAGCAGAGAGGGTGGGAGAGAAAAGGAATTGGCATTTTCAGGGTAGTGATATTGTGCACTCCATGAAAGGTAAAAAAAGCCCAGGTCAACAAGTTTGAGAACTCCCCCAAGGTTAGCATACAGTTATTATAGCATTCTGTGGAGATTGTGTCTACTCACTAGCCTGTGCTAAAGATCTTTTATTGATTTAATGATATATATTGAATATCTACTATGTAGGTAGGTTTGTGCAGATGACTAAAAACTACTAAAATGGCCCTAATGTCTCAACTTTAGCTGAGCCTGACATTCTGAACAAGTACAAAGTGCAGGCTATGTCAGAGCTATAAATTGCCATAGTGCTGGAAGCATGCCCCAACATGCAAGAGAACTTCTTGGCAAAGGACAGGAATTATTGACCTGAGACATTTAAGAAAATATATGCTAACTATTAGCTAACCACCAAGTTAACCAAGCAGAGATTTCTGTGACTTCACACCACTGGACATGTCTAGGAAAATCACTAAATATAAACAGGCATACGAAGCATAACAACAGCAATAGCAACAACAAAATATAGCAATAAGAGCAAAGCCTCAAAAAGTGGTGTGGATCAGATTTCCAGAATTACCACATTACATTATCTAAAATGTCCAGATGTCAACAAAATATTATAAGATATGCAAAAAAAGTAATATATGGCTTATACATAGGAAAAATGCAAGCAATATAACTAGCCCTGAGGGTACACCTATATTGAACTTATTAGGCAAACACTTTAGAGAAACTATTATAAGTATGTTCAAAGAATGAAAAGAAACCATGTCTAAAGAATTAAAGGGATTTATGAGTGCTATGTCTCACCAAATAAAGAATATCAATAAAGAGGTAGAAATAATATAAAAGAATCAAATAGAAATTCTGGAGTTGGAAAGTACAATAACTGAAATTAAAAATCACTAGAAAGGCTCAACTGCAGATTTGAGCAGGCAGAAGAAATAAATCAGCAAATATGAATATAGCTCAAGTAAGTTTGCAGAACAGAAAGAAAGGAGAATGAAGGAATATGAATAGGAAGTACTCAAAGACTCATGGGTAACCATAAAGCATACCAACATATACATAGTGGGAGTCCCAGAGGAGAGGGGAGAGAGCAAGAAACAGAACAAATATTTGGATACTGGCCCCAAACTCTCCAAATTTAAAGAAAAATATTAGTCTTCACATTCAAGCAGTTCAATAAACTCTGAGTTAAAATTAAAGATTTTCAAACATAGACATATACTAATCAAATTGTCAAAAGCTAAAGACAATTCAGCAAGGCTGCAGGATCAAGATCAATATACAAAACTCAGAGTTCCAGCCAAGATGGAGTTATATGTAGAAATACTTTACTTTCTCTCACATCCAAAAGAAGAATAACAACCAATCTAAAAAATAATGAACATCCAGAAGTGCCAGAAAATCAAACTGCATGAAACTCCAACAATCAATGAGTTAAAGAAACATTCACCCAGACTGGTGAGGGGTGTGGAGATGGGCAGCTGGGAGGCAAGGATGCATGCATGGCCAGGCAGTGGACTACGTGGGTGAAGTGGGACTGACTGAACAGGAAACTAAAGACTCAAAGATAGCTGTAAACTACTTTGTGGATTGCTACAGTGGGAGAAAATTCATCTCAAAAGAGAGTTTGTTGGAAAGTGGGGCTAGAGCAGAGCAAGGTAGCTGCATTGTTCCCTCTCTGACCCCTTCCCCACAGTCAGCACCACAATGCAGCAAAGAGGGTTGCCTTGCCCTGGCATCATCCTTAAATGATTAGGGTCCAAGCAAAAAATGAGTTTGTTTCCCAAAGTTTTATGACCCTTTAGCTATCTGACCCTGACTTAGGATAAGCTCTAAGAGTTCTTTGAATGTTATCTATTGTTTGATCATTACTGCCTGACAATGATTGAAGAGCTTTACCTATACGCCCTGTATTCCTATGCAAATAAACCCAATAAAAGCCCACTGAGGAACAGGCTCAAGGCTCTCCTCCTTTGAGAGATTGGCCCCCTTTCCTCCCCAAGCAGATCATGTCTTGGTAGGCTTATTCTCAGAGCTCTGGGGGTGGAGCTCCCTGACACTGATGGATACAAGATTTTTTGGAGGGAGGGGATTCTTTGGCTCTTGTTCTAAAATTAGATTGTGATGATGGTTACCCAACTCTGTGAAAGTACAAATCCATTGAATTCTACAGTTTAAAATAGGTGAATTTTATGGTATATAAATTGGTTTCAATTAAAAAAAAACACAAGAGATTCATGATACAAGAGCAGGTTTGATAAGGTTTCTGCCTCATTTGTGGGATATGAATCCTACTTTGAGTAAAAATGGGTAACTGTGATTTAAAATTTGCAACACATGATATTTGCCTAGAAACTGTTCTTTTCTCCAATTTTCTCTCTTTTAAAGTTTTTTCTTTTAAATTTTTCTATTGAAAGAGTTTGAATATTCTCAAAGTAATATAAAAATGACAAAATGAAGAGTTGTATGGGATAGACAAGCTTAAGCAATTAGACAATATTAATTTTGGTGAAGACATTTCTGGATTTTTCTTTATCTGTTAAAGTTTTTTCCTCAAGAATATTTAGGTTTAGTTTTTCCAAGACTCTATTTTTCCCCACCCTTCTCAAATTTTAGCTGATTGCTCCTCAATCAGCTCTTGGGGTCTTAAAGAAACATTCTCTTCCTGAAGCATCAGGTACCCCAAGTTTCAGCATTTTAACTCAGGTCTATCGGAGGAGGTAATGGAAAAGGACATAGCTTCTGGTTGACCCAAACTGAATTCAGGCAATTAGAGGCTCCCAACCCTTACTCTGTGCCTGCCCACTGTTTCCACAGTGGGGACTGTTTTCAAGGCTGTAACTTAGAGAGAGTAAGGTATTGTTGAGACTATCTGGACTGTGCATATGACTGAATGCTGTAAGGTCTCTGTATGAACTTTGAAGATTCCAGCAGAAGAAAGTGGAGCTCAATTTGTCTTGTGGCCCCACAAGAAATTCTTGTAAGTTTTCTTACTTATTAAACCTGCCACATACCGATTTGCAGTGGTCTGCCCCTCTCTTCAGTCTCTGTGTTCAGGGGTCAGTTTGCAAAGTAACAAGGTCTTTAGAAAACCAAATCTGGACCATTGTGCCATCTAAATACCCAGCCATTTACCTCACATGGCCTGATTTCTTTTCCATGGGTGACTGGATGAAAGGTGGAGATACATTTTATCAGCACTGCCTTGTGGGCTCTTAAACTTAATCAGGATTTTGAATCACTCAAGAAATATCTCAGGTTTTTTTCCCTCCCCATGGAAATTAGAGGACTAGAAGGTGCTGGATGACATTGAGTCATTGCAAATTTGGCACCATTTTTTGCAGAGATTATCCAGAGCACCCCTATTTTTTGATTGAGTAAACTGAAGTCCAGTCAACACAAATCTAGGAGGACTGGTTAATGCCATGGTCATACCATGTGGGCAGGTAATATTCATGGTTAGATATAGTATCAGTAGTCTTGTATTCATATGGGTGTAATCTCTGAAAATGACTCTTAAGGGAGATCAATGTAAAAATGTGTGTTTAGGTTCTTTAAATCAATTGCATGAAATCTTAGTGCGCTAATTAGACCTCCTGATGCTCTGCTATAATCCTTCCTGAAAACCCACTTATGAATTGCAGTCTTCAGCAGTCTGCTCTCCCCAGTGCTCATGCACAGAGAACACAGACATTGTGGGCAGAAATATGGTCACCAGCTAGGAGCCCCTGGAAAGACAGTTCTGAGCATTTCCCTTTTGTTGACAGGCTCTTCAGAAACTCTTGATGGCTTCAGAGTTTTGTGGAGTATTGTTTCATGTCTCACTTTTGTGTGTCTTGCTTCAGTTCTTTCTTGTACTTGTCAAGGCTGACACCTCTCTGGCTGTTTCCAAGGCTCTCTGGTCAACCTTGGATTCTTTTCTCTGGATCTGTTACAGGGTCCTCCTGGCAAACCCACTATTCCTGAGCTCAAGAATGACTCTAACTCTTTGCCAAGGGAAGGAAACAGCCTCGGGCTGCTGCGCTTGGAGTTTGAGCTAAAACAATGTCATAGGATAGGAGAGACAGGTCTGCTCTCCTTCTTCCAGCCTTGGCGCTCAGCTCTGGAAGTGTAACCCTGTCAGTCAGAGTCCCTGTAGGACACACCTGCTTAATGCTGGGGACCCTGGGGGCTGCTCATGTCACTGTGTTCATGTGTCCTTCCTCTTCTTTTTGGCTGTAAAGTGGTACTTCCCAGACAGAATAGCACTTCTTCCTGAAGCCTCACCTGACAGGAGTGGCTTTGCTCAAACAAAATCATCATCTTCCTGAGGTTTAGCAATTTCATAGTGCTGAGGTCCTAAAGGTTTTTTGAGTGCTAGTTCTGGGCATTTAGCTTCACCTTCCTTTTGCAAACAGCAATGACAGCAGTGTACTTTAAAGACAAAACAGCAGGAAATCTTTTGAGATCTGAGGCCCTTTCAAGTGCTGAGGTGGGTACAGGCAGAGCCATCTTGGTAACAGGAGAGCCATTGTACACTTCTGTAGCTCTCACAGCTTCAGAGGTTCTGCATTGCTCAGGCTCCTGGCCCACCTGCTGCAGCCCTGTGGCTTCAGACATGCCTTTATCCTTTCTAGCTGGGTACCTCCCTGGGGCTTAGCAGATACTTGCAGTTGCCATCCTCCTTTTAGGGAAGACATGGGTTGGACCCTAAGACTTCCAGTAGGAGAGGCACTGGAAGCTTTAACTCCAAAAGGTGTGACCCAGGTCTCACTCCCCCATAACTGTTTAGCTCAGGCTGATAGGTCCACTTTTTCTCTGTAATACTTGACTGTCTGGCTTCTTGGTGGGTCATATGCTCATAATATGGACACTGGACAAGGATGATGCAGCCATGGGGTTATGGTTACCTATCAGTGGAAGGGCTCTTGTAAACATGGGGAGGGGGGGAAGCTCATGAACAGCAAATGGAGCTGGCACTGCTCCCTCTGGACCACCCTTGTGCCTGGGCAAGTTTCCCAGGCCCAGGTCTGTTCACGGTATGTTCTCTCTCAGTTTGGCTCTTCCTCCAGGATCTATGCACTGGATCTTTGGCTGCAGGCTGCTGTGCTAGACAGTGAAGGATAGCCTGAAAGTCCTGTACTCTGCCAGTTAGGAGACCGCAGAGCACTCAGGTCAGTATGCATGTCTGAATTTTGCTTATACAGCACCCTGACTGGCTGCAGGCCTCCCTCAATGACTCAGCTTCCCCAGATATTACTGGGAACCCAATAATTGCCTCTTATGGTATTCCCAGTAAGTCTTCTGAGTTCTTCTCAGGACTCTCAGAGACACTGTCTGCAACTTAAGGGAGGTGTCTCACTGTTGCACCTGCTGTAGGGGCCTCCATCAGGGAGAGGTTGATTCTCTGGTAGGCAGGCTGGCTGCGCCAGAGTTGCTCTGTCATTCTGATAGTATCTTGTCCCATTTCTGAATGGAAATAGAAGATGGCCTTATCCATAGGCTTTGTTCAACCTTATTGCTCTGTTTTTGCACCAAAGTTCCCTCTAGATCTCTTATTCTTGGAATCCAATTTCTTCAGCTTTTAGTCCCAAGTTCTTTCACTCACAGCGTGTGAACCCAGATCATCAATAAAGGTACTATAGTATGCTCAGCCTTGAACTCTGTCTCCTTTCACAGAAGGGCCAATGAACACTCCTGTCTCTTCTCTTTTAGCCCAAATTTAAAAAAATCTCCCCTTAAAGCAATTCATTCATTCATTAAATTATTCATTTAATAAGAATATTTATTGAACTCCTGATATGTACTGTTTGTTCATTTCTCTAGAGACATAGAATTGTGAAAAATACTAAAGTCCAAACCCTCATGGAGCTTATATTCTGCTGGGAAATGCAAGGCATCAAGTCTGACCCTACTTACCACAAATATTTGAGTCCCTTCTCTTAGCTCCACTAAGAATCTCAATGAACTTGAAGATGAACTCATCATAGCTACACTTTTCTGTACCTTCTGTGTTCTATGACATACTCTCATTCACTGCATCACAACTGAGGTAGCCAGGGGACCCCAGAGGCATCCTGAGGCACACAGGTCTATATGGAAGCAGAGGCTGGGCCAGTGAAGTAGGGTTCAACATAAAGCAAGCAGACAGAGTGAACACTGGGGAGAATGCAGCTGGCTGAGAGCAACGTGAACTTGTGGTTGTGTCTCTTTTCTGCAGATTGAGGCAGCTCCCACTGGGCTAGGGAATGGCCATGGAACAGCAGGACCACATTGGATGGTCAGAAAAGTTTGTCACTGCATTCCATCCCTTCCAACTCTCCATTTCCATTAGGCTTGGGTTTGGTTGTTATGGGATAATAGGTGACTATCCATCTTTGCAGCATCTGGAGCGGGGGGGAACTGCAGTTGAATATACTATCCAGAGAAAAAGGCCTTTCTCAAAAGTTTGCATTCTCTGAGCAGTTCTGGAGAAGGGTTCTGAGAAATTGGCAAAAAACAACAACAATAAAAAAAAAAAAACAAAAAAGACTCCCAAAAAAACAAAACACCTCAAAATGAGGAGTCCATTGGTTTCTGGATGTTCATTCATTTCATCTGGTAAGTGTTAACTGAGCATGTGACCTGGGCAAAAGTGAGTGGAAGTTTAGGGGTATGACACAATGTTGTGAAAGTTAAGTTTTGGCAGGAACATGGTACAGATGCCTTCTTAGTGAGAGAGCCTTCAGAATTGTGGCTGGATGGTTAGCAAAGACCTGGAGGAAAAGTGAGGGTGATGAGCAGGATCCAAATAGGGAGCAAGTAGAAGAGGTTTTTCAGAGGCAAAAATGACACTGGGGAAGGGTTAGCTGCAGGGCTTGACAAAGCATTTCTGGGGTTTGGAAGACCTGTCTGGACGTAATGGGTGAAAAGGAGAGAGAAGGTAGGACAGAAAACTTGGGGCCAGATTGAGTGGAACTTGCATGCTATACAAAGGGGTTTGTATTCATATTTAGCTGCTGTGTCCTTTACCTCTTGCCTACACTCTGAGTCTCATCTCTGTTCCAGCCAAGCCCCGGAAGTCCTGATGAGGAGACTTTATGTCCTCTTGAGTCTCAGACTTGAGCCCTATCCCATTATCATCATCTTCACTACCAGACAGTGGCCTTTAGACCTGGAGCTCTTCTGTGGACAAATGTGCATCTGGGAATGTGGCTGACCTGGACTGTAATCCTCTCTCTCCCTCTTATTAGTTGCATGGATATGAGCAAGTGACTTTACTGCTCAAGTCTCAGTTTGCTCATTTTTAAAATGGGGAAATTAGTGGCTTACTGATACATATAGTTACTAGCGGTGTGCCTGTGAGTGTGCCTGGAAAACAGGGGCATCTTCCATCTCTGCACACCATCTGGGCTCTCATGGTGCTACTTTGTGTGAAATCAACAACTAACTGACCTTGAATGCTGCATTTATGTCTTTTCATTTTTCTGCTATGTTGACCAGGGGCCCAATAAGAAGAATGGAAAGCTTAAACAGGGAAATCATCTAGAAAGTTTGGAAATGCAGAGGAAAAATAATACAAATATGTAAGTGCCATGTGTGCAATATAAATTCATAAGGTATATTACACATTTAAAAATATATAACCACAAATATACTCTAAGTATCACATAATGGGCTTAGTTTTCCGATATCTCAAATATATCTTCCAGACTGTCAAGTATATTTAAAAAATGAGTATTTTTTAGTGGTCCATGGTGGGTAACCTCAGCAGAATAGGAGAAAATTATTATTTCTTCTGGTGCTAAGTGACTTGTACCTCCAGAGGTGGTCAGGGAGAATGAAAAAAAGACAATTTTTTTTTTCAGTTTGGGGCTTAGGTGGGTGAAGGGAGGTAAGATGCACTTGTGGGCACTGTATAAATGGCCTGGGTGGGAGTTGAAAACCATGCAACTAATGGAAAAGAGCAGAAGGGGGGATGGAGAACCTCTATAGAGCCAGATGAATGGCTTAAGTAGTGAAATACTACCCAGCATGAGCCTGAAATGCTGTTTAAAATTCTGGCTCCACTGTACCTTCTAGGATGGAAAGGAAACAATTTGTTACCACTGTTACAGGGATGAGAAGGGAGGACAGGGGATGGGAGTGAAACTGTATTGGGCATCAACTGCAGGAAGGACATGTTGTCTAGGTTATTTTATTTAATCCTTTCCCAATCTTTGAGGGGTAGTGAGGGTGGCATTTTTATCTCTGTTTTGCTGACAAAGAAACAGCTCAAGCAAAATAATATGTTCAAGGTCATACTGCTTGGTCCTAGAATGAAGGTCTCTGTGACTGACTCTAAGTCCCACTGCCCTGGTAGAGGCTAAGGGGTTACCCCTTTGTATTTGCTGAAGCCTGGCCTTCTGGCTATACTGCCCTGAAGGAATAAGTGGCCAAATGATCTTCAAGAGCTCCTGCTGCTCCCAGTCATTAATCATCAGCATCTGCAGCAGCAGAAGCAGCTCAGCCAAAGCAGGTTTCCCTATACTCATCCTGAGAGAAATGCCAAGGTCCTTCCTTGGATCTTTTCCTCTTTGGAAAACTCCATTCCCCACCCCAATATGCAGAACTGTCAATCAGAAGACCAAGTTTGAGGCATGCAGATGATAGGCAGCCTGGACCCAGGCACTGTTAAGATGATTTTGTGTGACTAGGAGGCTTTTGCCCAAACTCATTCCAAATGGGCAGTGAGATTCCCCTCCTGGCAAGAAGCTGCTCCATTCTGTTGGCCTGGGAAGGTAGAACCCACTGAGGTATTGAAGTGTCTTTGGCCCTATGGCAATCTAATGGGAGAGACTGGTCTGGTGTCCAGAGTCCTGCCATTGCAGAGAAGACTGCAGAGTCTGAGAAGGGTCATCATTGATGTGGGACCAACTGATTAATGGGTAGTGATGTATGGAAGGAGGGAGAAGGAAGTGTT
Organism: Anoura caudifer; assembly: GCA_004027475.1. Lineage (NCBI taxonomy): Eukaryota > Metazoa > Chordata > Mammalia > Chiroptera > Phyllostomidae > Anoura > Anoura caudifer. Next base: position 3,840 of record PVKU01008933.1, on the reverse strand, counting down.
AGAGGGATGTGGAAGCAGACAGGATGAACTCTGAAGCTGCAGTGTTGTTGCTCCTACTCATTCCTACTCATGGTGTGCTTTTGCTGGGGAGAGTGAGAGTTGTTAACATGGAGGAGGAAGGGAAGGGCAATGTATGCCCTGTCTTGGCTAAGCTGGGCCACCAGGTGCCCATCTGCAGCAGGGTGCATAGTCCCAGGTGGCTTCTCAGAGGAGAAGATTTAAGTTGCACAGGTCTGCTTCTTTTATGGCTTTCCATCCTGGTCCCCTCCATTCCTCCATCACCAGGCCCTGTCTCTGTCTGTAGGCAGACAGGTTCTTGGGATAATACAGACCTCAGCCAGGCAAGATAAAGGATCCACAGTCCCTTCAGGCTTATTCCATTTGATGTAGCTTCAGCTGTGTTCCCAGTCCCACACTTACCCTGAACTCTGGTAAGGTTTGTGGATCCTATCATATTCTGAGGCCTCCTTCCTCTCCTTGGCAAGAGTATCTTCCCAGGACATCTACCCCTCAGGCCTGGGGCCCTGCTCCCAGTTTTTCCCTCCCTCTTTGGGACTGGCTCTGATCTCCACAAGACTTTGGGAAGCCCTTTCCCAGCCTTTCCAGCCAGCTCTCCCATCCAGGTGCTCTCCCCAGCTCCAAGTCCATAGCTTGAGGGCTAACATTCAGACTGTCGTTAGGGGTTGACATGCTGGTTGTTAACCTTGAGTTTGGCTCAGAATGGTCACTGCTTGTCCTGTACCAGATAGGAACTATTTTCAATATTACTTTCACACACACTGTTCTGCACCAATTCTTTTGTTTTTGATTTTGCCATACCTGGTTATGGCCTGGGATAACATACTATTCATCTGCCCTTAATTTACAGGTTGGAGTCCAGGGTATAATAATTGTAGTCTTGAAGATTTACTGAGTCCAGTGCTCCTGAGTTCCTGGTACTCTTTTTAAAGCACTTTCTATCATTTAACTTATTTAAACCCTGAGGTAGGACTATGATAATCCAATTTTACAGATTATAAAACTGCCCATGATGGAGGCAATCTATTCAAACCCTGGCAATCACACTCCAAAGCCAACATTTTCAATTGCTCCAGTACCCTGCACATCTGGCCCAAATGTTGACAAGGCTCTGGACTGGGCTACAAATCAAGCATTCCTGGAGTTTGGATGGAAATCCAGGCCTAGAGCAGCCTTTCAAAGACAAAGAGGTGTGCAGTTTCACACAAGCTGTGGAGGGAGAGAGAGACATGCTTTGGAATCACCAGCCTTGAGACTTTGGTCAAGTTGCTGTATGTTGAGCCTCAGGTTATCAATCTATAAAATGGTTTGAATAATTGCTACTCTGTAGGGTTTTCTGTGTGTGGTTAAGTGAAATAATAAACACCGAGCATGGCACTTCAAATGTTTTGAAAGCTCTTGCTGGCTCTGTTCTAGGATACATGGAAGACTTCTTTGGCAACACAGACTTTGTAGCAAGCTGTTGGCCCAGGCCACTTAGCTTGAGGCAATCCTGGACAAATGCCATGGAAATGGTTCTCCTTGTTAATTGTAATAGCCAACCAATGGCTGTGACAGAGGACTCATGAAGCATCATTATCATGAACATTTTCTGTAGAGCTCTTTGGACAAAACTGTCTCTTACAGCAGCTCTTCCTATTCTAGGCATCTGGACAACAAACCAAGTTTTGGAGAATCAGGAGGAAGCCAGCTCAGGTCTGTTCCAAAGGGATTTCCCAGGCACCATAGAGTTTGTAGTAGTTGTTACATGAATGGCCCTCAAAGAACCATGGCCTACCTGGGTCTATGACATTGTTTAGACCCCTTCATGTTGACTTGGGGCAAGACCACTGCTTTACTTTGCTCAGTGGAACACCAACACATGTGTTGTGAGTGTAGATTTGATCAGTATCTATATACTGGGACCTGCCTTCTTGGGATCCAGCCTGTGAAGAAGGCCCAGCTAGCCATGTGGAGAGAGAACTGAGTGCCGATAGCCCTAGTTACGCTTGTCAGTCAGACATGGGTGAGGCCATCAACACCCAGCTGACTTGCCATGATCACATATGCATGGTGCTTTCCTCTCTAAAATTAGAGCAGAACTGGGGTTTCCCTCATGTGTTTCAGGGCCTGGCTGTCCCCCACTTAGCTTCCAAAGATAGGAGTACTTTTGACCTACTTTTTGTGGGGTATCTCTGCCACAACTTATCATCACATGGCAGAGGGTGGTTTGCAAACCATGCATGTCTATGCAATAGCTTGCTATGTTGAAAATGCTGCTTTTAAAGCATGTTATCAGAAGGGTCCTACACAGCATACCCCTCCATTTCCCAGCACCGAAGGGTCCATCGTACTCAGAAATCACATCTGCCCAGTCATCCTTGCTTTTATATACAGAGTAAGTTCTATGCATTTACATACACTTTTAAAAATCCACATACCAGGTCCTGCCCAGATTTGCAGTAGCTCATTTTTTGTGTGTGTCAAAGGCAATACTTGCATTTGAAATTAGGCCCCCCAGTCATTCCTAGATTGTAGAGGCAGACCCATTAAGAATTCACAGTCGACCTGACACTCCTCTCTGCAAAGGGTGTTAAATACTCACATACCACAGGTCCATCAAGGAGCAGGGATAAATATGGCAGGCATGAAATGGGTCTAAATTGCTCTTGATGGCTTTATTCAATAATGTTGGTTTTTTTTCCTTACAGTGCTATATAACAATAGTCATTTTCAAAATGGGGTGCTGCAGTTGTTTTTAAGGAAGAATCGACAATTTTTATCTATAGAGTAGTAATTTGCAAAATGGTTTTTTTAAGCCATTCACTGGGAGATGTAGGAAGCCCACAAGTGATGGACTTGAGGCGAATGCAGCTATAACTGTTGACAGACTGAAGTACAGAGAGAGCACAGCTGAGGCGGTGATGTTCCAGTCAGAGCTGAGGCCAGGGAGAGGCAGAAGCAAGAGCTCCATTACAGACAATTGGGCTCCGAAGTCCCTGAATAAACCTTTTTTACTTCACTTTGCAGGCACATTTTACATTGTTGCCTCTGCATTTTATGGCCTCAAATGGTATTTGATCCAGGGAAGTAACTGTGTTAGACAAAGGGACAGTTAGCTTCTAGATCACTTATCAGATGTACCTGTTGAAGCCTCTGAATCCACCAGAACATCTGCTGAGCACTTAGATTCATAAGAAATTGTTTAAGGAATTCTTCAACTTTTTTTAGTTTTTAATTTCTTTTTAAAAATGTTTAAATTTTTTTTTTCACTTTTTTATTGTTCTTGAAAATTGCAGGTTCAGATGATCAGTTCTTTAGTGTGTGATGCTTGTTTATGTGGGTTTCTAAGTATGTGCCTATTTTATGTGTACTCATCTGAGGCATTTCTATCCTGTTATCCTACTCTTTAGGGGTATTAATTTCAGGGTGTCTCTCTGTATTCCTCTACATTTCTACACCAGTCCATGAAGTCTGACAGACTGGTATGTCCCTGACTCAGTGGGCCCATGTAAGGAGCGGGGCAGATAGTGTGTTACAGGGCCCAAACAGAAGTGACGTTTAAAACATAGTCTTTGAGGATTTGATTTTCCCAAAACCTGAAACATTGAAGAAATTTTGTTAAAGGTTTTTAAGGGCAAAAAGAGGAGGGAGGGAGTGGTACCTACTCCCCAAGGAAGAGATCAGAGGTCAAGAAAGGCATGGAAAGGCTGGTGAGGATAGGCCACCCACACACTGCCTAGTAGCAGCTCTGCAGCTGTCCCCAACATTTTTGGTGCCAGGGACCAGTTTCATGGAAGACAACTTTTCTATGGACCTATATGGGGCGGGGGGGGGGGGGGG